>JAQGCC010000420.1:0-37971 GCA_034698905.1 Xestoiulus laeticollis
GTTTTGATATGAGTGTGCCAATTCATTGCGAAGGTAAGAAAAAGATTTAGGCGGTTTCAAGAAAGGAATGTCTCACAAAGAGCATTGCCCTCAGAGGCCCCCTCAGATTGACTCGGACTCGGAGAACTATATTGTTATATGGAATCCAGCTGTTTTGTTACTATTAATGTATTCTAAAGGGGACGACAGCTCTAATGCTATATATCTAAATGGAAAATGAATGGGTTAGACCTTCTAAGCAGTGGCTTTTTGTTGTGTTTGTATTAGTTGTAGAAATTTCAATTAGCAAATTTACATCTAAATCAATAGGCCTGCATTATTATTATAATCTTGCAGCTGTTATCTCGCATTGTTCAGCTATAATTTAAGGTTGGTTTGCACCAACTCATCGTTTTGATTACCAATATGATCGACCAAAAACTGAATATATGAATGGAACATTTGGTCCATTGATGGACAATATTTGGGGGCAACAGCAGCGCTCAAAAACTTAGATTATAAATAAATGATCTAGTCCTTTAAAGTAATGCGGCTGTAATCTAAGCGATTTCAAGCTTCACTTGGCTAATCTGAGGGCGATGCTCTTCCTCCCAACATTTATTTTCATTAGTACCACATCGTTTTCCATTCTCGTCCTGTAGATGTCGTTTTTTGCTTACTTGTTTTTGAGGCTTGAAGGACTAAACCCTGCAATCACTGTAATACAGTAAGGTCATGCCTATAATGCCATATCGCATGATTCTCAATTGTTGGTAAAAACTTTCTCTGCAGAAGAAGCTGTATTTTTTTTCTCCCCATACATTAACCGTTATTTTTATCAAATATATTGTAGGAGGAAAAAATATATTCGGCGCACGTATTCATTGTTTAACTTCTCTTCTTTCCAGGTATACCTTGTTTAAGGATTATTCTTATCAACTCATTGGGATGTTATTTGACATGGGATCAGCAGGCGGAAAGCCGTGCTAATTTTTTTCATGGCAATATGCATGGATTCCAAGCCACTACATGATGGATGAAACAGAACCTGCCACGCCTGACGCCAACAGTGGTGAAACCTTGTGCGCTTTCAAAGATGTAAATTCAAATGAGAACCTCAATGTTTTATTTTCGAAATGTACCGGTATGAAATCATGCGGTGCAGATAGGAATTGTGATAACAGCAGTGCCGGGTTGGAGGAAAGTGTTTCAGGTATGACTCAGTTGAACTTGAATGATAACGAAAATAGTCTGGAAAATACTGGCGAGTTTGTTGTAAACTCCGTTGATATATCCTGCCAGTCAATGGCAGATGTGCCTATTGACGATACTGGACAAGATGCAATGATGGAAGCCGAAGAAGAATCGGCGATTGTGTGCAACGGCAAGGTCAGTCTCGAAGATAACATTTCGTGTGTCAACTGCCGAGAAGGTCACCATGAATCCTGTGCCTGCGGTTCGAATTTTGATACGGACAACATGCCGAAGCCCAAGGAAGGTGCCCGATGCTCTGGCTGTGACATGAGCCAAGAATCAAATGGAGCTGCTGCCAAAGAAGATACTTCCAGTTCAGTGAATGTGGAGAGCCTGAAATCCGGTGTGTTGGTGGGTTCGAAGCTTGCTGAAGAATCTGAAAACGGCCTAGTTGTGAATAATCAAGGAACTACCAACAATTCCAAGGTAGATGAGAGTGGGCAGTTGTTGTCCAGTACTACCACAACGAATTTAAGTGGAGATGTTGTCATCGAAAAATCTTTGTACAGTGGTGATAAGCCAAGCAGGGAAGTGCTTTTAGAAAGCACACCGTGTGAATCTCTCCCGCCTGGTGTATGTGAACTGCCGATTTGTGAAGTTCAAGAGTCTGATCATGTGCAGCAGAATTGTATGGAAGCAGACGACAATACCGAAATAGTGCCTCTGACTATTCATCCAATTGCCGATGATCCTGTTGTGGTTCTGGATGCATCTGCAACTGGTGAAGGGTTCCCGGAACTGGAAACCAGTTCGATCGAAGCATCAAATTCCAAAAGTGAGGACTGTGAATCATCAGAGGTGTCCCACGTGGTTGTGTCAACAGAGTCTGAGACCATTTCGTCTGACACATCAAAAGTAAATGAAGATGATGTCATTGCTTTGCTATTGAATGCCGAGTATGATGTGCCCAAGTCCTTGAAGTGCGATTCCCCCGAATGTAGCCCATGGGTCGGATCGGATGTGGCGGCGGCTGAAACTTTGGGGGAAGAGCAAGACGAAGACGTAATTTATGATGTGCCGCCGGAATTCGAGGACGATGAGGAAGCCCAACCAGTAACTCGACCGGAACCACCGGCAAAAGATTATTGCCACAACGAGGAACCCCCTGCGGATGAAGAATTGCCCGCAGATGTTATACCAGAGGAGATCTGTGAAAATGTATATGAGGAAATTACAAAGGACCGTCGACAACATCGGAAGGCTAGTCTGGTGTCCAATGAGAGCAAAGGACACGACGAGGAATCGACGCTGTTCAATCGTGGCAGCCTAGTGGAGGAGGTCATGACTGAGGTAGAAAGGGTGCAGCAGCGCCATGACCAGGTCCTCCAGGAGCTCAATTTGGACATTGAGAACTTGATCATGCCAGCAACGCCTTCGGTCTCGCCATTGACGGAAATCACCACTGCTTCGCCGTATGTGCCACCCCATGCCGACTCCGGTGTGGCCGAAGCTCGAAACTTTAATTTGTGCGCCCGAACCTTACCTCCACTCCCTGTTGAGTCATCAGAGGAGCCAATCCCCCTAAGGTAATGTGAATTGATTTTTGGCGACATGTGAAGCCGGTGTGGTAGTTGGCTTTTTTGAGATTATGTCATTCTTCAAATGTTTACATGCGGATGGAAGCGATACCGGTGCAGTTTCTAGAGGTGCTGAGTCACGTGACGTTGTTCTTGGTAAAAGCGATGACAAACTCGGTTTAATAGACCTGATATCAGCTTGTTATTTGAGCAATGGTGGAAATGCGTGGCCTACTCTCCGATAACTACACCAACGCATTTTGTTTTCCTTCAACCCATTTTTGCTAACCTTAGCAGTAATACTCTATATAGGGGATGGAAATTCGCCAGGAAACTCCCTTTAAGCCTACTTGAATTTAGTCGGGCGAACTTATTCATACTTTACTAGATGAAATCATTGAGCTATACTAATTTTCATTCTTTTTCTTCCAAGGTGAAATGCTAAAAAATTAAACATTGTAATTAGAGTAGACAATTTGTATTAGATTTGTGTGTGGGTTGCTTGCTCGCCATACGGATCATTTCACTTTATGCTCACTGTAGTCTCCAAAATATTTATTGTTGTTATTCCAGGGGTTGATGTGTTTTTTCTTCGGGTAAGTGAGTGAAGGAGCATGATAAAAAAAGTGTTCATTTTGTTATGGTAATTATTGGCAATTTGTGGCAATTAATATTCGGCACATTAAATTAGTTGTGGGTCAAAACCCTCAAATTAAGAAAATTAACTCAACCAGGGAAAAAAAGGTTATGTCCGAGCCTCAGTTTTTCTCTTTCATATTCTGAACTAATAATAGTAACCTCTTCAAGCGAATGGATGGAATACACTAAACAGTTTATTTTCTGAGAAAATAATGGAGGTGCCACATTTCCCTGAAAAAAATAAAAGAATAGGAATAAGGCAATATGCCTAATTTTTTTCCCCTAGCATAATCATAACAAGGAAATGAATAATCATTTATGTTGTCAATATTAAAGTATCCATTCCCAAGGTAAAGTCAATGTGCTTTGCATTTGCTTGCAAAATTCTCATAAACTCTTAATTATTCAAAAACTGGTTATTCCACTGCAACCATATAATGCAAAGGCTAATGAGTTTTAATATAGGCTATTTTTTAAAAAATTCTGTTAATCTAATTTTGAAACCTGCCGTCTTAGATCAAGTTCCTTCAACCTGCTAGCTAAAAAGGGAATCTAGCCAGATTACACCAGTTTTCCTTAAGTTTATCCACAATGTCATTTACCCGGCAGTCTTTTTCAATCTCTAGCCCATTTTATAATGATCATACATGCATGAATCTAAATCCTGGCATATACATGTACTTGCATTTATAAAAGTTTTGTAGCCATTTTTATTCCAATGGGCCAATTTAATAATTATCTGTTAGACTTGTCTGCCCCACTTTTTACTTTTCTCGAACATTGGTAAGGCCAAGAAATTATGAACTAAGGTCGGCGTATCTTCACTAAAATTCACAAGAATGTCAAAATATCAAGGGAAATCTTCGGAAATCCTGACGATGGTTTTTCATTTGCATTGCATTTTGGAATTTGATTTGGACAGATCAAGTTGAGATTAGGAGGTGGTTGTCTTCCTGGCTCTCCATAATCTTTATATGCAATTTCCAACCATGGTCCTCAAAATGTTATCAAGGATCACATATATTTTTTTTACAAGAAGTGTACTTCTTCCTTACGTTCACTCTAGTTTTAATATATCTATTAAAATGATTAGTTTTTTTATTATTATTCTCTGCACGCCCTGTGACCTGTCAATCACTATTCCATTGCAATAATTGAATTGAAAAGCCATTTTCAGATACACTGACTTGTTGTCTAGAAGTAAAAAAAAAACGGATAGGAACGCTGTTCTAGACCAACTTACATACCTAGATAGAGTAGGCCCTAATGCATCTTCTATATCAGCAGTGTTTGAATCATTTCCCCTAAAAAGTGGATCTTTTCAACTTCAGATTTTGGCCCTTGGCTATTGCGGCAAAGCATCTGTCGGTTCTGTCTGAATGTTTAGTGTCCACTTGGGTTATTACACTTGAATGATTTCTTGTAATACATCCAAGTTTTAACATATATAATTCTTCACACATGGATTAAATACCTTGAGCAACATTTAATCGTTTCGCAGCTGGCGATTAAATGTAATGTGATATTGTACTCGACTTCTTAAACTGGCCTGACTAATATGAAAGAGGTGCTGTCAGAATGCCAATCTAGTAATTAGTTGACGCATTTCTGCTATCTGGATGCATGCATGTATCAAATAATGTCTGTCCTACAAATTGCCTCGGACAGCTTTGTGTGACATTTGCTAATTGCAATAGTGGTGCTGCAGGTTTGGTATGGCCATGGATATACATTAGCATTGTTAGTAAGCTTTCGAACACGTTTTCTTTGAAAAAAAAAACAGTTATTTATACTATAAGGATAATTTAATATCAATGTCTGTTGCAAAAAAAAGCCTGCAGAATGCTAGATGACATCTTGTGAGCGGGCATGCCACATGCGTCACTTATAAATGGGGAGAAAGTGCTTTTGTAAGTTATAAACTTAAAAATGATAATGCTTACTCTCTCGGCCAAAATATGGCCATTTTGTAAATAACTCTTTTGCATATAGAGACCTCTTGAAAGTGCTATTTTTGATACTCTGCTTCATCCACTTCAAGATGTCAAGTGGTTTAGCTCTTACTTAGCCGATAATAATGTTTTGCTATTTTGACCTTTGCAGGCCAGCACCGTCAACACGAGAACTTTACCAAACGAAAAGTGCACCAGCAGCTTATAGCACTCCGCCAGCTTCCACCCCAACTTCTACACCTACAGGAGTAAAGCATTGGCTTGCCAGGCTTCCTAGTTTGTCCAGCTTTCGAGGTAACATTCAGAATTCCCATTTTCCTTTCAAAATTCCTGCACATCTTTTGCATTTTTGCATGTATGCTCACTTTTATCCTCTCCTATTTGTAAGCATGGTATTCGGATGTTAGTGCATGGTGTCTGCAAACTTAAGGCTATTTTAAATTCTGATTTCTTTGACTTTAATTGGGATAACGGATTTTTGTATTTCACTTTTCAAAATACATCTCGGAAGTGGTTTACATAGTAGAAGTTCTATTAGTTGTTTTTTTCCTGACGATAATTTAAAAGTGGCTCTCTAAAAACCATGTGCAATTTTCAGAATTGTTATTGTAAGCGTCAACATCACAGTATATACATTAAAAATTATTTCATTAGATATAATTTTTTTATATACCGTGTATGGTGATATAGTGGAAATTCGGACATCAAGGTTGAAAAACTGCCCCACCTGGACTTACTGGGTTCTTGGCATCCTACGTGATATTAACTGGAACAACACGTGCCCAAGGTTACTGACTGACATCTTTGAGTAACTAGCTGACAAACTTGGCATGACAACACCCAGGCGCCAATAGCATGGTGTGCTGTTCCCTTGACAAATTGCATACATGCAAAATTTTCAAAATTTCAAGTATGTACATTGTACATTAAAAAAGAAATTAATAGTTATGAGCTTTACAAATTATTAGTTTTCATCAGTGCCATTTTGTGAACATCACGCCTAACATGTAATTACAACGCATTGAATGCCATTGCATGTGCATTATCTTTTAGTTTTTAGCAATTTGGATGAGCTGTTAAGGACTTGACAAAATCTCTTCTGCACATAAATTTGGAAATGTAGCAGTAGGCTAAGAAATAAAATATTGAGTTTGTTTGTAAATATTATATATGTAAATACATATTTAATAACTGCCAAAGTCATTAGTTTATTGGACACCATGCACTACATTTGGCTGCCACTTAACATGGTGGATTCTACTGTTGCTCTACTGTTGCCATGTTGAACTAGACACATTTCTGCAGTGTGTTTAGCGTCATGTTTTGGTTAATTAATAGAAAAGAAAGGCCGAATTGATTCTTCAGATGCAATAAGTTGGAGATGGTCAGTAGGTTTCGCAGAAGAACCTATTTACATGTTATATGATGATACTTATCGGCTGCATGCAGGTCAGTGGTAAATGGCACGTTGGTCACTATCTTCATTTCTTATATTAGGCTAGGTTGCATGCTTCCATTTAAACCTTTGGTGCGTGATCTTCGGTATATTTCTCTGGTAAATTGTGTGAATAGCACTTCAATTTCACTTATTGAATATAATATTTTATCATAACTTTTATATTGTGATAATAATGTATAGTGTGGGGAACGTGATGAAGACTTTCACATATGTATTTTGGAATGATTTGTGATATAGATAACAAATTAACAAACCAATATGAATGCAAATTTAAAAGTATAGGCCTACCAGGTCCTTGAATATTTAGGCCTACACCTTAATCAAAGTTATATAATATTTGTCCAATTTTCTAAAAACTAATTTGTCACACAACGACAAGATTTCAACAACAGGAAGGTTATACAACCTTGTGTTAGGCTATTTTTGGAAATTAGATGGTGCTTTTTCACAGGCTTGAATTAGTGCACTGCATATTGCAAATGTAATATTTGCAGTAGGCCTATATCTTAATGGGTAATTATTTATGCAAGATTGTGCTACAGTACTAATTTTAAATAATGGAATCATTTTTTTATTCTTGTAACTCAGTATGACTTCATATAATTTATCTTTAACAAAAATATCATTAAAAAAATTCAAGAAATACATTTTCCATTGCAAATTGCCCATAAAATACCCCATTTTCTAGATTAGTCTTTCTTTATCGTCTATATTCTTCATTATTTAAAACTCAAGTCCTTAGCGTTTATATAATAGGTTATTATTCAATTTGAGCCAATTTAAATCAGTGATAATTTTTAAAAAATGGTAAGCAAAGTCTATTACCCTTTTTGTAATAGACTTTCTCTTCCTGGAAATAATGAAATCACTTCCTTTCTTATGCAAGTCTTTAGAATTTCATTGCACTAATGATTTTATTATTGCAAGTTTACATATTGTTATATCGATAATTCCTGGATTATATACTTTGAAAAGGTATGCTTAATATGTGGCATCATTCTTTTGTATGCATCTTCTATTGTTTAGCTTTTACTCGGTATCATTGTGGAATATACGTCAGATGCCTATCATTTTTTAAAAATTATCATTGTTCTAAACAAATTTTAAAACAGGCCCAAGACTCGAATTTGAGGATGGCATTTATGAAGACATCGACAAACACAGTCAACGCTGTACTATGCCTAACTCTTCTCCCTACGCACCACTGCCCAAGTTTCAGTATGCTGACCGACAGAGTTTGAGCTCAACGGAGTGCAACGAAGACAACAGTGATACGGAAAGCATTCGCAGTCAAGGAAGTTTAAGCGTGGCTAGTTTCAGAGGCAAACTGCTAAATTTTGGCCGGAAGTTAAGTAGGCAGGATGACAAACCCAAAGAAGTAAAGAATCGGCACCAAGAGGTAAATTTTGGGGCATTTAATTGGCACAGCTGTTAATCCAAATTGTATTTTTAATAGCTAGATTTACTTTGCACGATTCTGCTCTTAGGCTACAAATGTAGTGAAGTTCCATGTTCTAAAAAAATAACATGCTGTCTATATAACTGAATATATGAGGTCCATTCCCTACTTAGAAAGAGAATGCTTCTTTCAGGTCTTCTGGAGATTGGATTGATTTTCATATCTGTTATCGTAATTTTCTTAGTTTAGTTTCACGTTAATTAGGCTTGAATACAAAAATGAAATACTGGCATGAAATAATTGGCATTGTGTTGTGTTAAATGACTTACGTATTGTATTTTCTGGTGTAATTTAGAATGATGGAAAGGGTGAAGGGAAGCTTACCCGCCTTTTCAGCAAAAGGAAGGGTTACGACTTGAAGGGAGTCAAAAATCGAAGTGTGATTGTACAAACGCCTGAAGGTGGGCAAGGCTTTAGTGCAATTCAACTTTATTTCTTACTTTTAAATACCATAAACGGTTTTTTTTTCATATTTTAATTTCAGAAAGTAGGCTGCCTCAACTTAGAATGTCTAGTCGGTATCAGCCCCCAATTTTACCACCTCCCCCCACAGGACTAAGTCCAGAGCAGGTATTATATATTTCTCTTGGCTATTTTGAAATTGTCATATTTTTTATATTTATTACTCAGGCTTAAATGTTTTTAAATGCTAGATGAAGCGTCGCTACATTGTCGGGACCCTTGTGCACAGCGAAAATTCATACATCGCTTCCTTAAAAAAATTGGTTAATGTAAGCTGATCAGTCAATTTTATTTACAGCATTAGATTGTATGTTCCTAATTTTTATGTGATATATTTACTTCTACTTTAGGATTACAAAAAACCACTCGAAGAGAGTTCACCTCCTATCTTAAGTGCCAGCAAAATTGCAGTGTTATTCCACCGCCTTCCAGAAATTCTTCAATGTCATACCAACTTTTGCATTGCCTTAGCATCTTGCATTCAACGTTGGGACAAGGAGGAATCGATCGGAGAAGTTTTTTTACATGCTGTATGTAGCCGTTTTACTTTTTAATATTGCGATCCATGAAATGTTTATTTCTTAACACTAGCTGATATGAATTATGTTGACCGTTTTTTTTTAGTTTTCCAAGACTTCGGTGTTAGACATCTATAGTGAATACATTAATAATTTCTCGGAGGCCATGGATTTGGCAAAAATAGAAGCGAAACGCAAAAGTGCTTTTACAGATTTTTTAAAAGTAAGGGAATTTTTATTCAACAGTGTTGGATAAATTACATATTTTGCAACCATCTCTTTTTCCCTTTGTGTCTAGGTGAAACAGATTACTAGTCATGATAGGCTGTCATTCTTCGGTCTAATGGTGAAGCCTGTACAGAGGTTTCCACAATTCATTTTACTGCTTCAGGTAACTAATTGCCGAGATGTTCAATAAATTAGCCTCGTGATATGTACTTATAGAAGAAATCATTTTTATTTAGGACTTACTTAGACACACTCCTCAGCGACATCATGATCGCATGGCTCTGCAGCTAGCTCTAACACAGATGGAAACAATGGCTGATATGTTGAATGAGCGAAAGCGAGAAAGCGATCAGGCACATGCTGTGAAAGACGTGCTGCGGCATGTCAGCGCAAAATCTGCTGCCAAATCTCTGTCTGAAGGAACACGTTACTTGCTTCGTCAAGACATGCTTACTCAGCTGGTAATTATTCAATCCAATTATTTTTATGCGTATAGTATCGTAGCATCTCTATTTGGATATGCAAATATGTAGTCGGTTTGAAATTTATTTGTCGGGTTCCATATGCAACCATTAATTTGTCATAACTTTTATTTTAAGATATTTAATCAAAATGGGCAGTGGATGAATTCCAAGGATAGAAAGTTGTTCCTGTTAAATGATTTGCTAGTCTGTGTTTCGGTTGGGCCCTGGTATGCAACTTGGAATTTTTTTTCCTAGACGTTACTGATTCTCAGCATCTTTGTTGCTAACGTTTACTATTCTTTTGTTCTTCAAGTGAAAATAATTCCAGGAAATCTGAACGACTTTCTTTCAAGTGGACAGTACCGATCACTGAAGTTGAAGTGCAAGAGGATGCCTCACCTATTTTAAACCGCATGGTTCATGCTATGTCGACGGGTCAAAGTAGTGCCACAAAAACTGATTCGCCAAATGGTAAGCCTCAATTGGTTAAATTGTTGAAAATTTTCAAGCTTACCTTAAATACTTGAGTAAACCCCCAGGGTTTATTTAAAAGTAAGGAACATTGACCAGGGGTTTATTCTAGACCCGGAGTTTATTATTTTTTAGCCTGAAAGTTGGTATCAATGAATTAAAAATGACAAAAAATTGCCATAAACGGTTCCCCTATAAACTGCACGAAGCTATCAGAAAATGTGAGGTGTTTGCACGCAGCTGGCATTTGGGGAATTACCATAACACCCGGGGTTCATTAGACGTAACGCTCGCGAACGACCCGGGGTTTATTCAAGACAAGGGTTTGATCAAATATTTACGGCAGTACATATTGAAGCAAGTCAATTTTCGTTGGTTTGCAAATTTGTAATTTATTTTACGGGCATTTGAATGTACTTTAATGCGTTAAATGTATAATGTCCCTGTGATTTGTTTTCCATAAAAGGGCATGGTTATTTAGGTTTAGAACTTTTCATGGAATTTACCCTGGATGTTTACATATTCTTTATCATAGGTCCAGAAGCTATGGAGGGTGTCAAAAACATTTATCAAGATCTGAATGACCTTCTTCATGACTTTGAAGTGACTAGTCGAATAACCGCTTTAGTCTCTACTCTCAGGAAGTCTTATCCGGTAAGAGTTATTTAACTCTTCCCTTCGTAACATTTATTTAATTTTATGTATCTCATGTCATTTACTATTATTATGTTTACAGGAGGTTTCGATTGCAATCCTACAAGGATTGTCACATTCAATTCAACAGACAATTCAGCAGAAAGATGAAGAGATCAAATGGATTGACAGCTGTTGTTTGCAGTTCTCAGTACCGCTTAAAAGCAAGTAAGGAAAGACTTTAAATCAAATTAAAAATGATGTTAATGATTGTATTATGGTATTGTTCTCACAATGGTTGAACTTGATCTTTTTATTTTGCAATTTTGAAAACGTAATCGAGTGTGTCCTATAGCTTTAACGCGATATTTTTATTTTATTTCAAGAACTGGCAAATCACATAGAGATTTGCTGATCTTTCAGTCAAAAAGTATGGATACAAAACAAGAGTGGCTAACGGATGTCCGTCTTGCACAACTTGCTCGAGGTTAGAACCATAAAAGACGTCGAATTCTCATTTTCCAGTTCACTTGCGGCGATTTGTCTATCTGCAAGTCTTAAGTTCTTATGTTTCAAAATTAGATGCGAACAATTCTCCAGCTTGGGATATTCCGGAGCAGGAACGCCGCCCAAGCACCAAAATTCCACTATTTGTTAAAGCTGTTCCTGTCCACTCGTCTAGGGATCCAACTGAAGTACGTTTCAAGATATATATTCTCTACATTTTGTTCTTATTTCATACATTTGCCAAATTTCTTATTGCTCGTTTTGTTTATATAGGTAAAATGTGGTTGTTATCACCGAACTATGTCCACTCGTCTTTTAGGAAGACGACCACAGGACTTGGTTTGGTTGTGTTCAACAGATGGCGTTAATAGCCACATTAGGCAAGGATCTTAGCGCGTTCTATTCCTTGATGATTCAAGTTTCTCTGCTTAGAATTACTCAATTATTTGATATGTTAATCGATCCTTAGTGTGCACACTCTACGCCAAATGGGGCTTCGGGATGTCTTCAGCTTTGACATGACGGAATGCCGCATATCTGCAATGGAGTCTGTTCCGGGTTGCGAATCGCCCAGTTCCGATGTTGGGCTCCATGGCGATAGCATTTGGATGGGTACGGAGAGCAGGCGAGTTCTCGTTTACGGTGGATCCGATGCGGAACATTATCAAGAAATTGGGTGTGCTGTGATGACAGCATCTGTCCTCCATATCAAATTTCATCTTAACCAGGTGTTTGTTGCTCTGGCCAATGGCACAGTTGCTGTCTTCCAAAGAAATGCCAGTAAGTTGGGGGATTAATCTTTCTCAATTTTCTGAAGATTTGCAAAGCGTGATATTTGACCATATGATTTAGTCGAGCAACGTACTAGTCTATATTATGTCACTTAACGATTACTGCTTCGGTTTTCAAGTGTAAATTTGAATTATAGCAAGTGTTCTGTTTTCTGCAGAGGGCTTTTGGCAAATGAAGGATTTTCAAGTGATAACTTTGGGCTCTGATCCGGTGACGTGCTTGTTACCAGTGAACAATTCAGTGTACTGCGGATGTGGCCGGAAAGTATGGGTTGTCGATTCGTTAACTGCAAAAGTAACTGTAAGTATTATTTTAAGCGTTCGAGATTATCCATTATTATGTCGTGAAAATTACTTACTGCCAAGTTTTGACATTTGAACAAGTAAACTTGTTTATTACACAGCTAAATCATTCTGTTCACCATGATCACATGGGCAGTGTCTATGCTATGGCTCATTCTGGCATTGGACTTTGGTTGAATCTTCGAAATACTCCTTTAATCTGTCTATACCACGCAGAAACATTTCAACATCTACAGGACATTAACATTACGTCAAGCGTCCGCCGAGTTTTAGCCGGTAAATATTTATTTAAAATAACAAAGCGTTCTACTGTTTTTTTTTTTCTCTCTCGTTGCACGAGTCAATGCTAGGGGAGCGCTTCTAACCATTGTTATTATTTCAGAACAAAATCGTACAAACTCGCCGCGCTACTTCTCTGTCACTACACTAGCCGCTTCACGGGGACTTCTTTGGATCGGGACCAATGTCGGTGTTGTTTTGTCAATCCCATTACCTCGCCTACAGGGTATGCCAATCTTGGGAAGACGAGCCAACATGGCGTATCATGCAAATGTGGGGCCCGTTTCAATGATCTTGGTGCTGCAGCTGCCAGCTACACCTTTGTCGCAGAAAGATCAAAAGGCAAACAAGGGGTCTTCTAATTACAAGGAAACTGTAACAAAGGTTTCTGAGAACAACTATCAAATGCCTCCTGCGATTGCTCCCATCTATTCAAATGCTTTCCGCTCCTCTCGGTTATCTGGAAGAGGCAAGTATTTTATGATTTTAATTGTTACACTGCATATACATGTAGTTCTAAAACTTAATTTTCGTTTAATTTTAGGTGACAGTTTTAGCAATTTAGGAGTTGCAAAAACTCTTCCTCGTAGTTGGAAATCTCATGTGTCCCAGTACGACCCAGAATACAGCATCTATGGATTGTATGATAATTTGTTGAATGTGCGTGAGGGTGCGGAAGATCCGGTAAATGCACTGGAAGAAGATCTGAGGCACAGTGATCCTGACCTAATTCCCAGTTTAGTGAGTACTTTGGATCGTCGTGTACGCCTCAATTCGGGCCGACCTCGTTCGCTGGATTTGGCCAATTTGACCGGAGCAAATGACGGGTTTTGCGTGTCGTCCAGTTCGGAAGATGGGGGCTCCGGATCCCAGTCAATGGCAGAACTTCCGGAATACACTTACTCCATCCACTCTCAAATCAAAGAAATGGAAGATGCCGAAACTAGTATTCAAAATGAACAAATTGGAAAAGAGGAAGTAGTAGAAACTTTGAAAAAATCCGTTAAGGCAAGTCCACCGGTGTTACAGCGCTCCGTGGTGACTTTGGTAGGAGGGCGGGGTTATGTAGATTTAAGAAAACCTCTGAACAGTAAAGAAAAACCGGGGTCGGCTTCGAACTCTTATTTAGTACCCAGCGATGCTTATGCGATTCTATGGGAAATGAAGGTCTGACACATAGTTTTTATAAAAAATATAGTAAATTTATTCTGGTAAGTTATAATTGTGTACTCGCGTCTATTCCTGTTGCTAGAGCCATTCATATTTACATTTTTAGAGTTTTATTATTAATAAATGTATTTGTTATCACATTTGAGTGCAATAATTGCAGGCAATTGGCATCGAATGCATTTGGAGCTCTATAGCAGCAGGTTACATTGTCAAGGTGATCATGGTGCAACATTTCCTTTAATTTGTAGTCAGATTGCTTGGTTTTCTTTTTATGATAGTTCCAAAAACTACGAAATTGATGCTTTCTTTCATGGAATATGCAGGATCTAGAACAAGGTTGATAGACAACCCTGTTAAATGGCAGTCCATTGTGTAACATATTTATATTTCCTGGTCAGTCATTAATTAATAATGCTATGCTTAAACGTCGAATAACATGATATTTATAAAAATAAAAAACGAAAATACAGTATTAAAAGATTTTCAGTGTTTGAAGTACCTTGTTTTATATGCAAGAAGGAAAATTGTATAAGATTATAATTTCATTTTCTTATTTTGCTTATTTAATGAGGGTTGAGCGTACCATTCCAAGGCGGAGAGTGGGCGGAATGCAGCCTATAAGAAATTGGTTTAAACTGATTTGGGTTGGTAAAGCACGATGGGAAACGATGGTACCGTACGGTACTTATTATTAAGAGGATTGCAAACCAGAAAAAGCCTTTTTTTTTCTAAATTAATTTTTTTATTTAATTTTGGAAACTGATAGAAACAAATGGAATGTACAAGGACCTAGCATAAACATTCTATTATTTGTTTAATTTTTTATATATGTATATGTATATTATTACATTTCATGGAAATAATTTGTCCGTAAAGTTTACCAGATCCTCTACAATTATAAACTTTACAGACATATTTCTACACATATCAGTTTCCAAAATTAATTAATTAAAAAATAATTTAAAAAAAAAGGCTTATTCTGGTACGCAACCCTCTTAAATTAAAAATGCAGTGTACATGTACAACATTTACTGTTGCTAGGTTAATAGATCTACAGTCGAATCAGTAATATAATTTATCAATTTTAGAAATTTTGTTATGGTAGTTAGTATTAAAGCGTGGTCTATAATATTTTGAATTCTAAACTTGTGCCATAAATTAAACGTTTGTTGCTTCTCATTTCACTTTGCAATTAATTTTATCCATGCAGATAATTCTTTGTAAACGAAAATAATTTCTTATTTGTATAGGAATAACATGAATTTTGTAAAAATTATATCATACATGTACTTCAAAATTACATGTAGGCCTATATCAAACAAAACTTCATTTTACGTTACTACTATAAAGCTTTTTAGTTTGATTACAAACCCAGCATGAAAAGTTAAAAATAAATTTCAGACAGAGAACCTGTATCACCTATTCATCTTATTTCATAATACCTGTGATATTGCGTTGAATACGGCCAAACTATTGGCGTAATTCAGTAGTAATTTTGAATTTGCCGCGCCAACTTCATTGCTAGCTTAAGGTATAAAACGAGTTTTCAGGCAATGGACAGACAGAAGTGACTACTTGACAGCACTGGTAATTCCAATTAATTACCTTTGTTGCAAATGGAGGTTGTTTGACGATTTTAGGATTTTCCCTTCCTTGAAGAATTTAAAGATCGCTGTTATCGATGCTTTTCTGAAGGTAAGCGAATAAATTTTTTGTATTTGAATTGTTACTGCACATCGTGAACTGTCGAAAAGAGCTCAATGATGCTTTGTTAGTTCCAATTGTTGATTTTTTAATGGAAGGTTTCCAAGTGGGTTGGAACGAATTTGGCTGCCATTTTCTTTCCCTATTTTAATGGAAATTGCAAATTTGCTATTTTAATTACTAATCAAATTTCGTGATAGCTGACTAATACAATTGTAGCTTACCGTTTCGTTTAAAAATTGTAATGTTTTAATTAAAACGTGTTAATTGGCAGTTTTTTTTAGTTTGTTTTCTATCTTTTTTTTTTTTTGCAATTAGCCAAAAAATCTTATAAAGTCGCTTTACAAAATCTTAATTTCCCCAATAAGTATTTAAATTGCAAATAGTTTTTCATGTGGGTCTATGCTTATTAAATGTTTAGTTTGTAGTGCACTTAAATTGTCAAATACCTAATTGCGTAAGGATTAACATTGCATGCAGGAAATGCATTTGTAGGTCATTGGCTACATGTATTGCTTTGGCCAAGCTTAAAAATGGGCCGAAACTACATGCATGCCTAGGTGCATTATTCTAAGGAAATGGAAATTTTATGAATAAGAACGGGTATCTATTGAATTTGACTTTGCAAAATGTAGTGTGCATAGGCCCTATAATTTAATATTGTGTCCCAGGACAGCACTTGCCACCAGTGTCAATAAATATGTGACTTGGCTACTACCTGAAACTATTTTTAAACTCAAAAGTCCTCGTAAATACATATAAAAAATTGGCAATAAATAGAAATAATGTTGCACTGTTTAGCAAGGAAGCATCCTGAACGAGTTTATTGGGTTAGCCAACAAATGCCATGTAGAAAGAGCGGAGATTATAGCCTACCCATTTTCAGGAGAATGTTGCTCCATCAGTAGCAACTTATAGAAACATCATCATTAGGTTAAACATTTATGAATTTGGGTTTTTTACAACAACAAAAATCTAAGGACCAAAATTTTATGGTTTTTCAAATTGTAAGATAAATACTGTCAAAATAAATTTGTACTCGTTCTACATCGCTGTCATTCTAAAAAGGATGTCCTCAAGGGTGCGCGGTTGGCTGGACTGTGAAGTTGTTAACACGAGGGATTAGTAGGCCTGCATGTATTTTGCGTTTTTCTTAATTTGTAAATTTTGAGAGGTCAGTAAAAAAGGTTGAATAGAATGTCTCCCATTAGTTAAAAGTAGTGTCAAAGGAGGAACTCCTTAATCCCTTTTGTGGTATGCCGCCATCAATAGAATAGACTATTGGATTAATTTAAGGAAAGTCAGAAATGACAGACTGCGCTTCTGGCCAATTATAAAAAAAAGCATTCCGAACATACCAACCTGCTCAGAGTCTCTGTAATCAGGGATTTATCGGAATGCAGTCAAGAAAGAGCTAAGATAAACTCGTGGACGTACCTAATCAGGGTAGCCACAAGTCAGGGAAATTATCCCAAATAAAAGCAAAATACTATCCCTGCACTCAGTCTGCTAGCAGCTCCATCCCCAATCCTTTCAGCTGCCTTTTTTTGCATTTAAACCTATCTTATTTTTTAAGTTTTTCATATGAAATATTAGTTGTTCGTTTCTTGTTCTTTTTTTATGTAAACGATACTTCTCAAAATAAGATTTGTTAAATTGTTTTCCTCTATAACTGAGTATAGGCTACAGTATGCTAGTTGTTATTGGACACGTGTACAACAGAGAGGCTTGTAGCATGTGTAACGAGCAGCAGTTATGTTGAAGTTGATAATAATATTTTTTATTCTTTAAAATTTGTTTGATAAAATTCAACAACACCAAATAATGTGTGGTTTCCTTATTCAAATTGTCATTCAAAATTTTTAATCCATTATAATGCAGCTGGACTGTAACAAAATCTAGTGTTTTGCCAAAATTCTAATTTCAAATGCTATTTTATTTTTCATTATGACAAACAAAATTATATGCATTAATGTAACGAGTAAGTTTGGTCAGGGAGTTCTGGATTGTAGTCCGGGAAATTAAAAATTTTGTGGCCACCCTGAGAATGTATCACAATCTTGCAAGTATTAACTTACAGCTGACCCTCTACATCCTATATCTATAGCCTACATATGCTGCTACCTACAGTACTTATTATTTTTAATAATTGTATTACAATGCGTTTTCAAAAAATTAATGGTATCCACAATTTGGAAATCATGGAACGGACACCTTAATTGCACCTTAAGGACAAGAGAGCTAATTTATTGAAGGAATTTTTTTGTGGAGTGTTTTTTAAAGAGCCAGTCTCCGATAACCTATGTTGACTATCTTGACTGTTGCTTTTGTGGTTTTATACAGCTGTTGCATGTACCAGGCAAATGCAGTTCCTCTAAAAATTAGTGACCTTCTTCCTCATATTATTTTACGGCTCCACGTGTTCTTACCCTGAGCTAACAATACTGTACACTAATATTTTTTAACTTTTTTGTGACGTCACACTATTTGAAGTTATTTCCCATCATTTAAAGTTATGGTTTATTAGAATCATCACCCAGGGGCTACTCTCCTTTAACCAACCATTGCACAACTTATAAAACAAAGCACATTCGTTGTAGTGTTTTCTGGAACATTCATGGATTTGGTTATAAACTATTACTTGTAAAGGCTACGAAAGTTTGAGCAAATGAGTTGCAAAAACATTATCAACATTTTCTTTTGAATTTTCATAACAAATTGATTGAGAAAATCTAATTTACCGGTTATAACCTTTGAAATGACAGGGGCGCTTTCGTTTTTCACATGAGTAGAGTGGCATAATTAGTAGTAACGCTATCTGCATAATAATCTGGAGGCCTGGATTTCATCCCAGGTCACTATCCTGACTTTGACTTTGTTAGGTTATTTCCCTTAAAATTCTCTTTTCCTTCTACTAAGGCTATTAGTTTGTGATTGCTCCTTCCTTTATTTGTACAGTACTTCCTTTCCCGGGCTGCACTTTTGGTCATTAGGGTCATAAGTGTATATGCTGTAGGTAATCTGAAGTGTCAAATAAAAATTTGTAACAGTTCAAATGTCTACTTATCAAGCGTTCCTAAGTGCAGTGAATGCCCTGTCTTTGGTGGTCGCTTTATAAATGTTTCAGGTAACTACACTAGGTAGTATTCAACATTTTTATTATTTTATCCATTTAATGTGCATTTAGTTCCATTTTGCACTGCTGTTATGGTTGACCTGCTGTTTGCCATTAAATCTATCGAAATAAAACAAATTGGCTGAAAAGAATAGTTTCGAAATTATTGTTTAATGAAGCGTGTAAACAAATGAGAATTGCCTTAATGCAATTGTTTCGGACCTTCTATGTTGAACAAATCTGCATGGATGGAAATCACTATACATGTATCGCATGCACTAATCCATTGCTATGCCACGTAACATAACAATTAAGGTCATTCATTTAATGTTACTAATGTAAGGTAGGGTCTATAATGCATTAAATTGGTTAGTATCAATAGCAAGTCTTGACATCTGTGATCAGTATTCACATGTAGCAATAATATACATGTAGGCCTACTGTAAATCGTAAATGCCTTCACCAAATGCAATTCAGAATCCATTTCAGCCGAACGGATTTTAACCACTTCACTGCTTGGGTAGACCAAGAAGAGGGGCATTACAGATCTTGCTATACAGGGGAAGAAATCAATATCGTGTAAAGGGGGATAATTTATGGCAAGACTTAATGTAAAGCTGGTGGATCTTTCTTTGCTTTCGTTTCTAAGGGTGAAATTTGTGAAAGGTTTGTTTGTTGGAATACATATACAGTACATGTACAGTACGTCAAAGGTACAAATTAAAAGCGATAAGGGAGCAGTCGTAGTCGATTTTTAGAGAAACAATGTGGCCTTTATTAGGAGAAAAAAATGTGGAAAAATACAGAACCCCAGGTTTCCTGAGTGTCGGGTGGAAGGCCCCCCTGTGATGTTATTTGTAATTTATGTAAGTAGCACGTTTGTTTGCATTTTATTTGAATGGTAAAAATCCATAGTGCAAATAAATTCAAAATTGATTTTCATAAGTGATTGCTGTGGTTGGCCTACTGCATAAAATGAGGTTGCTTGTTGTTGTTGGTTTTTATTTTTGGGGTTAATAAAAACCAAATTACGTTTAAAAAAATACTTTACCAGATAAATTAATGTTGCTTGGAAATAAATTAGGATAAGACAATTTGGATCCCAGCGTAACATAAAGTTAACGCTCATTATCCTATAGTCTGGTTATGGTATAAAGAAAACTGCACATGATCAACGGATAAATAAACTTCTATAATAAACGACTTTACAATGATTATTATTTTAGTTTATACCAAGTTGTATCAGTGTAATTACAGACAATTAAAATCCAGTATGTACCAGGGTAGTATGATTCCTTTCACATTTCTGAATTTCATAAGGTTTGATTGCTATTATTATTTCTTTTTTTAATGAGGCTCACGGCATTTAAGACATTGATTTAGTATATGCTATTCTGGAATTTGCCTGCAAGTACAACTGCATAGTTCATTCCACTTTTGCAGGTTGAACGATGTTTTCAAGATTGCTCTTAACATCTCAAACCCAGGCTTATTATTGAACGTTGTCTTGACTTATATTATTTGAATTCTAACTAGTGACCCCACTGCTTTCTGAAAATAAATCAAATGGTTGTGATGGCACTTTTTATTATGATAAATTGCATGTTGGCATGCACGCCAATAAAAAATATTATATTATAATTAACAACATTATAATTACAGCAAGCTGCTTATGCAAATTAAGAAAACTAATATACGAATGGCTTTTCTACTTTGTCACTGGTGCGTTTTAATGTAGGCCCTACATTGTATGTCTGAAGCTTTAATAGCTCAGATTTACATTAGCGACATATAAAAGACCTTTCTGGGTAATTTGGAATTCTTTTTTACCCATACATTCGTGTACATGTATTTACACTGTGCATGCACGGATTATTTTATTAAAATGTTTGACTTTAAACATGCATGAACTTGAATTGGAGCAGTAATTTCTTAGATCCTAGCTGGCATATTGCAGTGCTGTTTATTTTAAATCCTATATATAGACCCCCAAATGGAATGAAAAATGGCCTTGAAATCTGGAAAAAATATCTGGAGAAGTTGCAGAAAAAAATTTTTAAGGCGAGAATATAATTCTCGTGGCACCTTGTTTCTACATGTACATTGGTACTGTAGCCTATGCTAAAAACGAAAAATGTATCCAAGCACCTCCTAAAAAGATACATATGCTTCTAAATTAATCGATTCAGTTATTAATTTAATTTTAGACGTTTTGTTTTAATGTTGCTTCAAATTTGTTGCCAGTAAAATTGCAAACTTATTGATTCTTGCTTTTAATATTTATGTAGGTTTTTTTTTTGGTATTTAAAAAAAGTAGATTCTGGATGAATGTCCACCTCCTCTAAAAGTCGACCATGGGACATTAGTTTTCGCCCCTGACTTTGACATTATCTACCCTGAAGTGTTTATTACACAGTACTTTCTGGATAATGGGAGGACATCAGAGGACGTGAAATGCAGTCTATAGGGAGGGTAGCACCATTATCCATAGCTTAAGGGGTTTATGCATATTATTCATCTTTTGCATGCTCATTATTTGGTCCTTATATCCAGCCTCGTTGAACAGCATTTTTTGTTTGTAGTGAAATGGAAAACGATTCTTGCCATCCCCTATCCATCGACCGTGGTAGATTAGAACTTTAAAACGGCCATGGACTATACAAAGTCCGATTACCAGAAACCGATTTAAATGGATGAGCCATCCCATCCTTCGAGAAGAAAAAAAAAATTCTCACGTCGCCCATTGCACACATCAGAATGCTCAGTGGTGCATTAAATTTCCAGCCAACGTCACTGCAAACTCGTAATCCCAACGGCGTTGGTTTGTGCATTCACTTAATCATCGGTGCGTTTCGGAAGGGATAATGAAGGGAGAGTTCCTTGCAAGAGCTTGGGGAATGGTGCCACCAATAACGTCATTGCCAAGACATATGCATCAACCTGATGGTGGCACTGGATAGGACAACAAAAAAAAAATAAGCTCAGCCGATGGTGGAAGCTTTGTGCTAATGGGGAGGGTTGAATAATTGACGGCAAACATTTAGTGTTGTCGTAATCGAGTGTGTTTATTGGGATCGAAGATTAGCTTTATACGCATGGCCGCACCAGAATTGTATGGCACTTGAGCATGCGGATTTAATGATTCCTGCAGCTGTGTGATACGACGCATTGAAAAAAGAAACTGGGGATTGAGCGTTCATTTCTCAACGCCTTTAATTATTAAATTTGCTAATTAACTGATGGAGGTGGGGTACTGTAGTAGGCTGTCGTGGTGTTCACTTGGATTCACGGGAACTGAAAATAATGCAGGCATCCTTGACTCAATCCTAGTATATGCTCATAAAAATTCAATAAGATACTTGGCTATTAACGTAAAATAATCTAGAAGCCAGTGAATTAATTATGAAAAAAGTAAGGGGCAAGGCCATGAGTGCACGTGATGGCTTGATCTCAGTATGCATATGTCGTATTCTATATAGTTATGAGCATTAGTATGCCTTCAACAGCTATTTGTTGGGAAATTTGAAAGTGTAATACAATTATAAGCGATGATTGTGTTTTTGATTGCTTTCTAATGGAAAATCTCATACAGTAATAGTCATTCCAGCCATTTTTGTACCTATGACGCTATTTTGTCACTTATCACTAATTCATTTCTTGATTTTTTTTTGCCTTGATGTCTGCGATGTTGGAATCACCGAAAAGTTGTCAAAAAATCTTCGTTGTGGACGCCTATTAATAGTAGGCCCTATATTTCGATGTTCGAATAATTGCACGGTTCGGTGGTCTGAAAGCAGGCACTCCTTGTTGCTCTGAACAGAAAAGACGTGTGTTTTGGGCGGTGTCAGTAATTACAATTTGCTTTAGAAAATTCGCTCCCATGGGCGAGTATGGCACCAAAATTGGAACATCGTATTATGTATATGAGGCCATTGTGATTAAGCGGTCATCCATAAAGGGTGTAGGGGGATGTGTCAGAGAAGGGCATAATTCATTAGTTGGTGATGTGATGGATATTTGAATTTGGAGCATTGCAAGGGAAGGGTATATAGTGATTTTTCAGTGTGGCATTGCGATTTTTTGGCAGTAACAGATGAAGTCATTAACATTGTAATCTATAATCAATAATAAACAATTAAAAATCAACTTTTTTTTCAGTTTGTCTTCTAAAAAGCTGCACTTGACGACGAATAACACCGTTGTTCTTTGTGCAAGTCTTTGCGTCAAGTATCCACGTTTTTAGTGGATCAAAGGCTTGGTCACCACGCAGGGCGAAATAAGAGTAGGGCCTAGCCACCAGGTATAGATATTTTTATCAAAAAATATCAGCTTCTATAATGCATGAAATATGTGTTAAAACATAACAGTCCCAATGTAAATAAATTTCTAACTTCAAATTCCAATATTGGCTTCTTGTAGGCTCGTTTGCCTGAGTGGAAAGCCAATGTCCCTCCAGATGAAATGCCGGAGCTGTGTGATGCCCATGAAGATATTTTATGGGTGCCAGTGGTGCCAGACTGTGACCTCATGATGTACCTGAGGGCAGCCAGGTGTGTTGCAGAGCATATAACAACCAGAGGATACTGCCTAAAAGTGTATGCGGGGCTTTGGAGTTTCAATTTTTTTGTATTTTCAGGAGTATGGCTGCGTTTGCTGGTATGTGCGATGGGGGTTCGGCGGATGATGGCTGTTTTGCAGCCTGCAGGGATGATACTACTATAAATGCCATGGACATAGTGGGTTTTATCTGTATTTTATTGTAACATTTTGAAGGCTTTTGAGATTTGCCGTTAATATGGATTCAGCTGCGTCAATGCCACAATGTATTGTAGATATTGGTGTATTCATTTTTTTTTAATGAATTGAATTAATTTACGGAGAATCCTAATCGCTCTTGTTGTGATCGTGCACAGTGTGAGACTGCACATGTATTTAAACATTTTTCATTTTCTTTCCATTGCAGCTGCATAACAGTGCGTATGACACTGGGAGAGCCCTGCAGGCTTTAGTTAAAAATCCCGTACCTCCTGGCATTGAGAAGAAATGGATTGAGGAAGAACAGGTACTTGTTTGGTGTAACATTATTACTCTACTGCAAAAATCCAATTTTGCAATTTGAACAAATGAAAATTGTTCATTTTTAGGACATTTACTTATTGCTTACTACTGGCTTCACTAAAATGAACTTAAATAAACGTTAGAATGTTTTTGGATAACTTTTACAAGCCAATCTGTTTGTAATATCTACATGTAGCATTTCGTTATTTCAATAGTCGACTGCAGTTAAAAACGTATTATTTGTTGCATATGTCTACTGTTAAAAAAATGCATACTGTTTAATAGCATTGAATAGAATTTTTAGAATTAGTAGAGATATTAATAGAATTTTCTTTAGAAAATGATAATTACATTTAGTTTAGTTATGCTTCACTGTATATTTGAATATCGATTTCGGATGTAAAATCGGAAGCATCATTGATGCAAATTTTAAAGTGCCAACATGTGCTAGACATCTGTTATTTTCAATTTTAGAAACGGTTTGTGAAAGGCTTAAGGCAATATGGAAAGAACTTTTTCAAGATAAGGAAAGAACTACTGCCTCAAAAAGAAACAGTTAAGAATATTTTTCTGCATTCTGAGACTTGGTTATGGGCAATAATGGAGAAGTGGTAGATTTTCTCATACATAATTTATTTTCAGGGCGATTTGGTGGAATTCTACTATCTTTGGAAAAAGACTCCTGCTGCCGCTACAAACCGGCCACACAGGCGTCATCGTAGACAGAACATCCTTAAAAAAGTGCGCGGAGGTTCTAGAGCCAGCCGCCCGCAATCAAATGAATTTGGTATGTTATTTTAAATGTAATGCTATAAATGGTGCTTTTGTATTTGAGTTTCAATGTCAACTTGTGGCTTTTAGTTGACATGAGCTCTGCCAGCGAAGAGGAAAATGACTCTGATGAATCAGATGATGTGAATGGTTATTATTGTCATCATTGCTCGACCACAAGTAAGTAACGCTTTCTATGTTTGCTTACAATGCTTTGTTAAAGGCGCTTGAAGAAAAAATATGATAATTTTTTATTAGGTTCAAAGGAGTGGCACCCCTCCGGGAAAGATCGTGCTCATTTGTGCACGGAATGCTGTAATTTTTATAAGAAGTTTGGCGAATTACGTCCTCTGCCAGAAAAACGAGATCCTCCTTCGTTCTTCTTCAAACCTGTGAAAGATGAGGAGAGTACAGATGGTAAACAAGGAGTAAGGACAAGACGCAGCAAGGAAAGTGTTCGTCAGTTGATAGTAAGTGATAACAAAATTGCTCTTAGAATTTAAATGGAAGTCGATCATTTGCTCGTCTAACGAACCGAATGCACAATTTAGAACGCTGACACCAAAAAAAGTAGTCGATACCCATCGAGTCGGACAGCCACGCCTGAAATTGCCGACAGTCCCATCAGTGCTAGTGGCATCGCATCGTCAATAGGCAAAGGTAGACGATCACCTAGCACTTGGAGCACTTGCAGTACAAGTAGTACCGATCACCCCGAAAGCGGAAGCAAAGTAAATATTGTTAAAAACTTTTATTTAATTATATTCCATTGGTGTCTGTTTGTTTCAACATCTTTGAGGTACTATTTGAACAAGTTGCACACGTCTTAGGGATCTCAAATTTTGTGCATAGGAATATTTTCATCTAACAGATTTTTGTACAGTTCTTTGACAATATTTCGACTGAAAAATTGCTAGTTTTAAAATAAAAAATGCATTAACCAACGACGGGTCTAAATAATGCCAATGCATTTCCATGTGTAACGCTGTGGCCTTCCCTGCTGTGAAAGGTTTTACCCGAAAAGCGAAGGTTTTTTCCCCGTTATATTATTATCATTAAACCAAAATTCAATTCAGTGTAAATTATTATAGAAACCTGTTCGTTATCAATAAGTGCATCTTCTATGAAAATCTTGGGAAGTTACAAGAATAAAAATCATGCTCATAAACAGTAAAAATGCAACGAGTTTAAGCTTATAGATATGTAAATAACAGTCTTTATTTGTATTTACAGAAATTAGAATTCGATGGCGCTCCACCCAGTCGCAAACGAACCAACGACGAGCGTGCATCGGAAGTGGAGCCTGACGAAGAAACACAGTCTAAAAAAAAGAAAACTCGCGAGCGGGCTGTAAGCCCAACCGAGTCTGTTATGTCCGAGAGCGGAAGCTTATCAAATGAAGAAAACGGACATGATGGTGACAACGAACAGGATGGTCTAAGCTTCCCCTCTTCACCCAGCATACGCAGTCCTAGTCCCGTGGACAGTGACTCTCAAAAGGTGAAGACTACACCTATTGTGCCAGTTCAACCGACCACAATCGCAGCTCCCTTGCTGCCTCCGCCAACACCATCCGTCATATCGCAACAGCAGGCAGAACCAGAACTGCCACTGGAGCAGCCGCCTGCAGTTAGCTCTCCTCCACCGGTGCACATAAAAATAGCAAGCCCAGCGGCACCAGAAATAACGCCCCAAGAGGATCGCCCACCTCCACTTCCTTTGCCTCAGCCACCCCTTTCCATATCCCCAGAGCTGCAAGCGCCCTTGCCTCCTCCCGTATCAGTTCCAATAGCTCCACCTAGACCTATCACACCCATTGTTCCTGAAGCTCCTATCAAACAGGAAGAGCCTCAGGGACCCATATTTTGCTCCAGTTTTCCTCCATCAATCCCAGTGCTGCTTCCGACTAACATGCACAGGCCTCCGTCCCCTCGCTCGCCATCGCCAGCCCCAGCCCACCAGCCGGCGTCCTACACCAGCATGCCACTTCCGCGATCCACTCGAGATCCGTCTCCCCTGCCATATATAAAGCATCATTCGATCATGAGCGGCACACCTTTGTGCCCACCCCCTATTTCGCCTCAGAACTTGTCTTATCCTCCAATCCAGCGCTCACCACAACACCAGGCTCCAAGGTTGCGCTCGCCAGTTGGATTCTCTGGCATGGAACCACCCCCTGCACACTCGCTTTCACACCCCCACCACCATTCATATCCACAACATCCGAGGCCACCCATGCCTGAACTACAAGCTCCTGCTATGTCAAGGCCTCCCTCGGTGGGCCGGATTTCGCCCATGATGGCGATTCCGCTTGCAGCTTCGACAGTCAGTCCTATGCAAATGTCGCCACACGGATTGTGCCCTCCGCTGTCCTTGACGCAATCTTCAGCGCCGCTTTCACTTACCACTTCCCCGGTGGTGGAAGTGCCGAGAATCGAGCCGGAGATGGAAGTGGAGGAGGAGGAAGAGCCATCCTTGCCAGATAGGGGACCAAGCCCCGAGCCAAGGGTCGAAGATAGTGAATGCCATAGGAGCGAATCGGCCATGTATGTAACGTATTGTATACCTTGTTAAAAACACTTGTTATAATGATCTCTTTTGAATGTGACGCCATATTATATATAAAGTGATTACACAAATTTATTGAAATCATTACAAGTTAAAATAGCATGCATAAGCTGTATTCAAAATTGACAGTTGGAACAAACTGCTGTTGCAAATTTTTGGCAAAATGTTAGTTATTAGCCATCATCTGAGCTTGGAAAAGCTGAACTTGGCCAGAGTTAAAATAGCATGCATAAGCTGTATTCAAAATTGACAGTTGGAACAAACTGCTGTTGCAAATTTTTGGCAAAATGTTAGTTATTAGCCATCATCTGAGCTTGGAAAAGCTGAACTTGGCCAGAGAGCATTATGTTGTTCTCACGTTATATATTCTCGAGTTTGGACAAAGAAACTTTATGCTTTACGTTAAGTGAAACTGATGTTTTTTTTTATTTTTGAAGATTTCTACGGCATTGGAATCGCGGCGAATATAATTCGTGCTGTCGTACAGACTTGACATTTAAACCTGTTCCTGACTCTAAGCTCGCTAGAAAACGAGAGGAAAGACTAAGGAAACAGGCAGAAAAGGAGAAGGAAGAAAGAGAAAAAGCTGCGGCAGTAAGTTTGGATTCATTTCCAATTTTTATAAAGGATCATTTAGGTTAACTTTTGGGTGTCTGGGACCTATAATTTGAATTTCAAAATTTCAGAAGCGCATGTCAACTCCAGAGCGCAAAACCCCTGTCGATACAAAATGCGGCCCTCAAACGTTGGGTATGGATGCGCAGGTGCATCACGGCAACCCGTATGAGCGCTGCAACCCCCGAGGCTACCCTGCTCATGACACCCCCGCGCTGCGGCAATTGAGCGAGTATGCTCGACCCCACACCGGCTTTTCACCCAACATGCAACGCTCGATGCAGGGGGGCATTGCTATGGGCCAACATCCCATTGATCCTATGCTTCATTATCAACTCTATCATGGCAATTTTCCTCCTGGAGCTCGTGAACGGTGAGTTTTTTTTACGTACTACAAATGTCGGCCTACTGTGTGTTTTCATTTAACTATATCATGTGTTTTGCTGTCGTGTTTGTAGGGTTGAATTTGAGATGGAGCGAGAGAAGCGTGAGCAAGAAATGATGCGGGAGCGAGAGCTTCAAATGAGGGACCGCATGATGCTGCAAGACAAGATGAAGGAATTCAAGGAAATGGAAGTCAAGCGGCTAGGGCTTCCCCCAGGAGCCACTCCGCTTGAGAATCACTTCATAGAGATGCAAAGGCGATATAGCAGCATGCCAAATGGACCTGGCATGGTTGGCATCCACCCAGGGCCATTTGGACTTTATCCTGCTGCTGGCCAGGCGCAGGTAGCCTACATGGAGCGTGAACGCATGGAACGGTTGGGTCTAGTGGCCCATGTTGCCCAAGCAGAGGGCAACTTCAGTGGACCTGTGGAGCGACTGTCGGCTGAGCGGCTTCATGCAGAACGGATGGCCCTTGCCACTGACCCTATGTTGCGGCTTCAGATGGCCGGCATCACACCAGAACTGCATACTCATACTCACGCTCATACGCACGCCCATGCTCACACACACCTACACCTACACCCAGGACACGATATGCCACCGGGTATGGGTCCTCATCAGCAGCAGCCGCCGCCTGGCCATGTGCTAGGACCTGGTGCACCAAACACCCCTTCGGGGTCCGGTGAACCACAACCCATTCTCCCACCCGGAATGTATCCAAGGCCGGGTTTCATGTCGCGAGAGCAAGCTTTAATGCATTCTGCTTCCGCAGGAATGCTTGGCCGACAGTATGAGGATCAGTTAGTGCATCAGGTGAGTTTTCTCGCTTAAAAATTATTACATAATCGTCTGCATGTCATCAAATTGTTAATGGAAAGAGCTCGAGCTAAGCGCTCTTTTTAACATTTGTTTTATTCTGAAATTTAAAATTATTACTCGAATTTTTACAGCTTTCAGATTTTTTTAATACTGTAAATACTCTTGAGGTGTTGTTCAAAGCAGAACCTTTCACCTATGAAATTCCGTTACTAGCATCTAGCTCTAAAAAAGCAGTAAGATAGGTTCAGCTAATGGGCATTATCGGTGGACTTCATCTATCACTTTTTATAAGATAGGAAGCTTTGGTGCTTATTTAGCCTAAATTCAGTGCATTCTAGGTTTTTGAGGAGTTAATCAATTTACATTTGGCTTCTTTTTTTATAAATTACCTCGTCTTGAATTTTATTCAGATGAACGCCCATGCCCACGAACAGTACCGACGTCAAGTTATGTTGGATCCAGAACGATATCCACCCCCTGGTGCACAGTTACACCCTAGCCTTCTTGCCCAGCATGAAGAATACATGCGGTAAGTAGCATTCATAACATTTAATAGCATTGAGATGCAACAAAAATTATATATCCATTTTTTGACATTTTTCATTTATTGCAATTTGTCCTTTTACATTTATAAGCTTACAAACCAAACTGACATATTGCATTACAGTATAAGTAAGGGTGTTCTCAATTATGGTGGTAGAGGGGTTATCATCATAAACGGGGCCCACCCCATATATGATGTCTCTCACAGATGCCCTCCCCATGGATATTGTTGATAAAGTACATTAATTTACAGAAAAATTATACAATTGAGTCATTAAGAATTTGCTATTTTTAATATTCTTAAAAGTATGCTAGACTAAGATGGTGCGCTTGCAAGTCACTAAGAATAACATTTTGTTACTAGGCAACAACAACAACGCGAACGGGAGATGAAAATCCGCACTTTGGAAGAAGCTGCTCGTGGTGGAAGACCATTCGATCACCTTCCGCCTGGAGAGAAACGTTGAAACAACGTCGCATTCACTATCAGGTTGGGTTTCTAAGCTTATCTTATCACTGGTCTGTTGGCCACCGAAGCGACGTGTTCAGTGAAACCGAGGCTCTGCACTCTGTTCGCTAACTAATGTACATATATACTACTGCCATTTGATTGGATGTTGTATTGTTAAATACTTACCATTTGTGTTTTTTTTTCGTGGATATCGACTGCACATTGTCCATCTGACACAAACAGCTATCAAACATTGCCTTAGCTGTCTCATTGAATGATTATTTTATCTTACTACACGTACAATTATAGTTGGTTAAAATTAAAACGCATTGTTGGCAAAATGCCTACAGCCGAGCAATCCTAATACCTATTATTTATTATAGTTGAGGAATATTTAATGAAGGGATCCTGTTTAGTAAGAACACAGGCTCTCCTTTAAATGAAACCGCAGGTAATCGTGTGCTTAAAAGAATAAAGGCAAGTGGCGAATGGAATCTTTAAGTACAGGCTAGGTGCACGGACATTCCTCATACTTAAGTTGAGTGATGTCTCCGAAATATTCAATTGCAAATGGTAACCGAATCATGTGATTGTAATGTGAGATGGGTTGCGTTCCTGATAAATGGTTCAATTTTTTACTGATAAATATAATGTATATAGTGCAGGAATCTAGATTTAATGGACAATTTTAAATAGGGAATTATCCTTCTCAATGGACCTTGTGCAGATTTGTTCAAGGGGTAATAACACGTGACTTGTTTGTTTGATGATTTTTGACATTGGCTTATTTCTGCAACATGAGGACATTGTGACTCGAATTTGATGTATTGGAGAAGATTACTCCGATGCTGAATTTTTTTATCAATGATTCGTTGAGCCGTTGTTACGCAAATCTGCATAAGAACCATTCTGGGGATAGTGACTTAATTTTCAAAGGGTTTTACGACTAGAATAAATAGAGGGAATGAGCAGGTGTCACGTCAACTGATTTACCTTAATGAGTATGCATTGGAAAAACAGTGCTGTCAATGTGGTTAACATTAAGGGAGACGCGCTCAAACCCGCTATTGCTTAATTTGCTTGCATTATTTTAATTCTATAAAAATCTTGTAAACGATGACTACTATGTCAACTTTCAGTCCGACAGGAAATAAATATTGACAATAATTAACAGTTCTCGAATTGTAAATTGTAAAGTCTGACCTGGGCCTCCGTAACCACTAATTTGGCCGAATATTGATAAAATAGAGACAATATCAAATTCGTGAATGGATCTTTTATTAAATGGAACTTTTTTTGCTTTATTACTAATTCTACAATATAGAAGGGTAATTTTACAGTTCCTGACTCATGATAAAGTATTGTAAAAGAGAAATTAGCTCGAATTAAATTGAGATTGTGACAATTGACTGATTTCGAATTCTGTATTAATTAGCTAATTGAGAAAACTTCTTAGCATATTTTGAATTACACAGCACAATGGGTCTTACACAGATTTTGTCATTTATCGATGCTTACCTAGATAAAGTCGTGCTATCCATTATTACCAAGAATATGGTCTTATTCTGTTGAAACTTTCCCTGACAGACTAGGAGCCTTGAATTTGCAATATAGCCCCACATTTTAATCCAAAAACAGCCATATCACTTAATTACAAATTTATTTTTTGTTAATAGTGCAGCCTCACATTTTTGTATAACTGAGATTTAATAGAAAATAGTTTTCACTAACTCTCAAAAAAAAAATTGCACCATATTCTCGTTTGATAACACCACGGTTTTGCTTCTTGAAAATGCACGAGTTTGAAATCAGTCAAGAGAAACTAAAACTGATTTGTATCACTATCATCCAAGTGTTTAGATCTGCATTTAACATTAATTGGTTGCAGTAATCATTGTGATACAGCATCACATGCTTTAAATTTTCTATTGGAAAACCCATCCCAACTATAAATGCATGAAGATGAATATTTTCTCAGCTGTGAAGTTATGAAAATTAGATATACTGGAAGGTGCTACTTGAATATTGAATCAATTGATTTGAGATAAAAAAAATAGTAATCGTGTCTTTAGAAATAATATTCTTGATTTACAGGTATTAAAAAAAGAAATCTACTTTAACGTTTTTTGTAAAAAACAAACTGCGCGTCACTCAATCAGACATTTTGTAGATAGTTGAATGTGGCACTAGTTAAACGTGGCTTCAAGAGGCCCATTTTTTAAAACTTAAATATATATTATGGGATGCAAACTTTGATGTGTTTTTATCATCGCCACTGCACCTTAGCCAGCACATTTTTTCATAAAAAAAAATAATCTATATTGTGTCACCCATTTGTTGTTATTCTTAGCCATTGATTTTAAATACGTCTCATTTCTATAATTTGTTATGAATTTTTAATGATATGCGCTCGGCGTGTTCTCGAGGACAGATTTTATTTACGCAAAAAAGGAGAATTTTGCTCATAAACATTTTGGGAAGGGTTTAATATTTTTCACCTTATTATCTATCACATTTTTTGTACGCATTAGCTAAAGCACCCATTAAATATTAGGCTCGCACCATAGAAAACTGCAAGATTAATCGATTTTAATGAAATATGCAGATGTCCTCATATATTTATACACTTAAGGTATATTATAAAACTTAGAAATAATTATTTAAGCATATTATCGTATATGCCCATTGTGCAGAGGCTATGGGCCATTACTATGTGCTGTTGGTTTTGCGAATGGAGGTTGCACATTACGATTTTATGCATTGATATGCATATGTTCGCAAAAGTTGTAATGGCTTGAAAATCGTATGACAAACACAATTGTTTTCCTTTTGTTTATTTAATAAAAGAGTGAATTGTAGTGATCTGATTGTAATATTTTTTTCCCTTTTTAATGCAGTGTTATCGATAAATGTGATTCAGGTATGGTACGTATAATTATTACAATTCATTGCCAGATTAAGGGTATAAAATTGATCGCGATTTTGTGATGTTTGGAAACATAATATCTTTTAATTAGAAATTCTACTTGAATTCTTCCAGCTCGTGTTCTTATAGACATATTTGATTGTGAACTAGTGGCTGTGCATGCCGTATCTTCGAATCTGTGTTAGACTACATTCGTTTGTTTGATTCATTTTATTTTAAGATAACATGTGGTTTAGCCTCGCATATGGTGAGTTCCATTTCAATTTCTAATTAAGAATTAGTTAGCAAGATATGCATAAGTACAGCACTGTATCTTTCTTTTTTATCGAGTGAAATGATTTTTTACACATGGTGCTTTTGGATTTTTGTAAGTTTTTTTATTTTTAATAACCAGAGAAATTTCAAATATGAAAAGCAGTGCTCAGGCGGACAAATCATTCACTCGACGAAAAAGAAAGTATGGAAAGGATAGTTTGAAGAAAATTTTAGTCATGCAAGGATGCACATTGCTATTTGGCAAATTCCTAAAGTATTTTTGAAGCATAGCTTTGTGGTCTTATTTCTGATCAGTGTTGGTTCTGTCCGATGGCGCATAAAAAATCTCCCTAGAATGCAGATCAGTGTTGGTTCTGTATTCCCTAGAATGCAGGTTTTGTGCTATGGTCCTTGCCTCTTATAGTCTTCCGGCTAGTTTGATCTCAATTTTCTCGTAGGCCAAATAACCAAAACTGATTTATGTAATGTACATATAATCACTGCATACAATATACATGTATGTGCAATGTCGATTCTTCTAGTAATAATTCCAAAGTTTTAGTTATCAACAGTTTAGAATTGCATTCTATTTTTAATGTTTAAAAAGCGATTTTTTTTTTACAAATATATGTACATGTACATTACATTTAAATGAAAAAAAATTAAAACAATCGATTTCGTTACAATAATAATTATTCCAATTTATGTTTCGCGAGTTGTTTTCCGAACCCTCGTCTAATGTACATGTATTGGCTTGTTTAAATTTTTTTAAAGGGCTTTGAAAGTGAAAAGGTGGAAAGTAAGCATTTCATGAGTTTTCAAATAAGCAGTATTTTGGCGCGTCTTTTTATGGATGTTCCCTAGTCAACGAATGTAATTTATGATTGTCCCGTGACGCTTATCTTCTGGAAACGTGCTCAGCTTCGGGTCAATCGTGTCTCTGTTTATTTTCGAATTTCGAACTCATTTTTAATTTCGCCGGAGTTTAAAAAGTGAGTGTTTTAATAATAATTGAATGATTTAGATCGCATAATACGTAAAACTAGCTTGTAGCATTGAACAGACCGTTAATGCGGCATCGTACCGTTAATTATTGCATTTGTATCAATGCTTCAATTTATGGACTGCATTGCATCATCTACATGTATAATTAAGCTTCAACGTTATATAAGATTGTGTATCGATAGTAAAATGTTATGCAATTTTATATCCATTATTTTAATATTGTTATTATTTTATGTAGACGTTCGCCGACATGTTTCTAAGAAGCATAAGGCGCTGTATTCACACTCAAAGCTCACTATTGGCTCAAGTGGAAAAATCGGCATTAGCGAAACTTAGAAGAAAGACGGGCTTTGCAATAAGTAATTGCAAGAAAGCTTTAGAATTAAACGATGGTGATTTACAAAAAGTAAGTTGGTTTGATGTTTATAAATGTTTAGCAAATTAGTAGTAAAATTAACTATAAAGGAGCCTTTTATCTAGTTTTATCGGTGTCATAAAGTTTAATTGCTCTTAGCTATGAATATTACTTGTCGTACATAATAATGTAGCCTAAAAATTCTTTCATTTGATGTTGAGACGTCAAGAGTGACAGGCCGCTACTGGCCTTGCGTGAAATTTGGCGGGCTGACAGCTAATTTCCTGACCTGGACTCTAGATTGTTCTGGCAGGAATGTGTAACGTCAGTGACTCAACATTCCTGTCATTTTAAATAGCCTGACCCGACTGTTCTCTTGGTCAGTTGTAATTGAGGGTCATCAGCTGCGGGTTAACATTGCTTGTTGGGACCTCCCGCAATATTGGTCTGGAAAGCGCTTTTGTATAATTGATGGTTTCGTAAATCAGACATTTAATATGGAGATAACACTTACATCATGATCGATTGCACTTACCTTTACGATTCTGCGTCGAATACCGCAAACATAGGAAAGACAGTGCTGTCGATTACAATTGTAGAACGACTCGCTGCCTTAACTCCTTAATAAATAGTTTTGGCCTACAATCGCGTCCCAGAATCCTTAGGGTCAAACTTACCTCAACAAGAAAAATGATCAGCACGATACTGATTATTTTTTTGTCCAATTAGAACATTTAAAGTGTTGCAAAGTTGGGACCAGCAATGGCAATTTATTGCCCCCACGTTCGGGGGGTTTAGACTTGTTACAAAATTGAGCAACATCTACAAATTAGATTTTTTTTAATTGAAACTAGTTAATATCCTTTTTACTGCTCCGTCATCATTTAAGTGTGTTTTTTTTCAAGTTTACCTAAAGTTACCTTTAATTCTTAATAACTGGCTTGATGTTGGATAAATGTGCCATGAGGTAGACCACTTGATATTACATTAAAGTTCTTGAACTATTGAGTTTTATGATTTCAGGCTACAGCATGGATTCAGGAACAAGCACAAAAGGAAGGCTGGGCCAAAGCCGAAAAATTACAAGGTCGGAAAACAGCTCAAGGATTAGTTGGTATTCTAGTGCAGAAAAAGATAGCTGCTATGGTTGAGGTAACTGCACTGCTTTTATAATGTGGGCAATTTTTGAAAGGAGTTTTTGACTTAACTTGTTTAATTATATAGGTGAACTGTGAAACAGATTTCGTTTCAAAAAATCGGGAATTTTTAAACTTGGTTTCATCTATTACTTCAATTTGTCATTCCCATGCCAAGGATTCCAGTAGTTTAAATTCTGAGAATTTATCAAAGGTAATACTATATTGATATTGGTATTGCATGGATTTTGTGGTTCGGTACAGAAGTGTATCATATTGACATGTTTTAATTATGGAAATGTTCCTTACCATTGCTGAATTTTAAAGAGTTGTTAGTAATAATCGAATATTTCCAAAGCTTTTCTTACCCATGTAATTTTTCACTATAAAAGTTCCTTCAAATACTTCTAATCCATTAATTTACAGCTTATTTTGGATAATAAGCAACTGATGGAGTTGCCATGGAAAGAACAAAACAAAACTTTGGCAGATTTAATTGCTTTGAAAATCGGTCAACTTGGCGAGAACATGACTATACATCGAGCCATCTGTTATCAAGTAGCTGACCACCTGGAACTCGGTTGTTATGCTCATCCCATTGCTGATGAATCCACTCCAATAAGTGGGTTTTTTCATGGCAAGTATGGCGCCTTACTAGCTTTTTCAAAAGCTGACGTGCCAAGGGAAGAAGGAGGTGTGCTGACTTCTGAGCAGTGCGGAAGGCAATTATCGCAACACATCATAGGTTTGTGATCATTCTTTAAAATTAGCTTTCAAGCTTTTCCATAAATAGTAGACGTACATGTATTCAGTTTGACTATCCAGTTGGTAACAATATCTTCTTTCCTAAGGGATGAATCCAAAAACCGTTGGAGAAATATCTGAAGAGCCTCTAGAAGACAAGGAAGAGGAAACTAGATTAGTGCATCAGGAATACCTTGCCGATCCTGAAGTGACTGTATCAGATTTCCTTCAACAACATGGCATTAGAGTCTTGGACTTCGTACGTTATGAATGTGGAGAGATTAGTGAAGATGACAACTAACATATTCTCAGTGGTCCTTTTTGGAAATTTGTGAGGTATGTCAAAACTGTTTTCGTATAACTTCTCAAAATATTTCTTTAATGGATACTTTGTATCCATTTGGCTGCTTTATATGTGAATATCCTGGATTTGTCTTCCTATAATGACAGTCTGGTTTATTTGCCAAAGGATTGAGCAGCAGTTATCTCACTTAATTTGCCCTTTGTTACTCTGAAAATGAAAACCAGACTTTGTTAAATGTAGGTGAATAACGAACAAAGCTGGTGTCACACATTGAATCACAACAACATCATTGAAAGTAATTAAAATAGATTTTCATTAAGTATATCATATTCTCATTGTTTACTTGCATATTTTTAAACTCCATCTCAATGAAAGAATTAATGTTCAGGGTGTTCAATAAGTCTTAATGCTAGAAGATTTTTTTATGCCTTAGTTGCAATGCATTTATATTTTTCAGCAATATTGTGCATTGCAACATTTAATCGAATAAAAAATAGTATAGTAACATGGCTTTAATTAATACAGGTTTTCATAATTTTCTGATAACCCAATTCAATTTGTCCAACTAAACGTGGATCGTCTGCTAGATACTTGTTTTTTTTACTCCTGGTTTTTGCATTTTTATGCGATTCTTAGCCTTCACATCAGCACAGTGCCAATTTAGCAATGGAAATATAAAGGCTCAGAGCTGACCATTACGGAGGTAGAATGGCACAATTGTGCCTACCCCCACATTAATACTTACCTTCTCAACTTTTTAATTGTCATCACATGTCAACATTGGTTTTCTCCTGCTTCCTGTCTGGCTATACTCTTACTAGGTGTTTTGGTTGCCACTGTTTCGGCCACACTAAGTAGGCGTGCAAGTCTCAAGCTCTGTGTGACCATTGTGTCAACTGCAAGCCTGCTCGTGTGGCTTTTAGTGACAGCACTATTTTGTTTGCAGTTGTATTTCACTTTCTTAAACATTGTCACCTCCTGCTCACCTTTAACTTGGTAAATTTCTACCCTGATCCTTTCACTTAATTTTCCAAATGTAGTCTAGTGATTTCGATTGGGCCATCCTTGTAAATGATAACTTGAGGCATTTCTGGAACCACAGTATAAGAGGTGAACCAGTATGCCGACTT
>JAQGCC010000421.1:0-37970 GCA_034698905.1 Xestoiulus laeticollis
ACATGATTTTATTCGTTTTCTACACTTCGAAATGGCCTATATGCAGTAGGGTCGAAAGTTGGATACTCGGCAGCCGCGTGGTGGCGCTGGGGAGCAGCGGGGAGGAGCTAGGATCACATTTTTCAAAGGTACCGCCACGAGTGCACATACTGGTTTACCTCTTATACTGTGCTTCTAATCTTTTACTATACTAAACTTTGATGTACATGTACTGTATATACAGTGTACAAAAACTGTATTCAACCTACAATTGTATAGCTGAAAACCTAGGTTCAAATCCATTACGTGACTCTATACAACTTTTAGAACATTAATTGTATTATCAGGCATTACATGTAGGTCAAGATATAATTCGCATTATTGTATGTACTTATTGTGTAATTTTTGTTCAAAAGCATTTATAAAATGCAATTTTTAATATACATGTGTATAATTATGGTTTGCATGTACATTGCATCAAACAAAAGTTTTTCAGTACTCTATCATAATTTCAATAAAATTTTTTTAATGTGGTCATTACCATAAATACTCGAATAAACAATCATGAACATTGACCCGGGGTTTATTAGAGACCGGGGTAAATCATGCCGACTGATTATGTACCCATATGGCCGGTAAAGGGCCCATATGGCCCAACTTAACCTCTGGTCAAACTGCAGTTGCCCACAGTTTGACCTCCGATTCGGTTTTACCAACAGAGGTCAGTTGGTAAAGCCCAAACAACTGATCGGGAGGTCAAACTGTGGTCAAGGTTTGACTACAGGTTACTTGACCACAGATTTTACCAGCGTTGGTAAAACCGGCCAATAATGCACAACTTAAAAATATAATTTGTGATTGAAATTTAACCCATGTATTTCGGATATAAGCTCAAATATGTTTTACACAATTTTTTTGAAATACGTACATGTATAAGAATGTTTATATTAAAATTAACTGAACACAACACGTTTTACACAAATGTGGAATAGTTGTGGTAAACGCTAGCACTTTTCTATTATAAAAAAAAAATGGATATTTACGACATTGTTTACGAAATGACTATATTTTCCCATAAAATTCAATTGTGTGAAAACAATAGGCTCATGGGATTTGCTTGCACGTCAAAAAAAAAATAAATAAATAAAAGTAAATATACAGTGATTAAATGAAAGTGAGTCGTATTGCTAATATTTGCGATTTATTCGCTAACACGTCTATGTGGCGAAAGCAGAGCAATTTAGCACAAATTTTACGATCCTATTTTTCATCAGAGCTTCTATGCAAATAACGGTGTTGAACGCCAAAAGGGTCATTTGCCCCTCGAAAAATGGAAATATACACGGAGAAGTTTATTTTACGACATTTTCGTGCTTTTTTTTTTCAAATATTTGGAAATTCGTGAGGAAGTAAAGCTATTATAATGAGAAGTGACCCGCAACAAACGTTATTGGGTAATATTAATAAAAAATACACAAAACTCGCACGCGTATTACATTTCAACGCAACCTCATTTTATTAGACAAAAATTGCCAAATTCCACAAAGGACTAAAAGAATGGCAATTTTATTTCCGCTAACATGCAATTTATAACAACATTAATTTCATGTTGTATATACTTAATTGCCAAACATATAAGCTTCTATCTACATTATATTAGCTTCTGTTACAAATTTAATAGTAAAAATCGGATAAATTAATGTTAAGATAAATGAGCGCTTGTTTATCGCCAAGCGGATAAAAATGCGTGACCATGCCAAATTTAAACCATTTTTGCAACAAAAAAGAAATAAAAAAGGAGGTGATTCATCATGGATGTCATTTAAATGAAGCGCCGTTGCATTATGAATGGGGGCATTCAGCTTCTCAATTTCAGCCACGTCAAAACATCAAAACACAAACCAACATGCTTATAGATATATATTAAGCCGCTGAAATGACTTCACTCGCGCGTGTGCACATGCAAAACAATGCAAATAATTTGTACAATTTTTATTTCGTCTACTAAGACATGCTAAAATTCGTGAAAGGGAGAATAATATCTTTTTTAATTAGAATACTCGTAAGGCAAAGTAATTATAGTGACAGGACATTCCATTTCTATAAACTTTTATCTTATTTTTCAAATTTTTTCCCAAATTTCTGCTTAAAATTTCACGTTATCACCTAAATATTTTACATGTACTTTTACACATTTGTAAATAAACTTTTTAATATTCAAAAATCAGGCTTTTATCTACACTGCTAAGAGTCTGATCCGCCATCTTTGCGAACCAAGCAAACAAGTTCATACTGCATATTTTTTCCATAACTAATTGCTATATAACGAAATTAAAATCAATCAAATGCAATTTGGTGCGTTTCCGGTTCGATTAAAACAAAAGCCAGTTCTTAAAAATTTCTAAACAGTTAATATGACATTATTTTTTCGTACTCAATACATGTGTCACAAAGTTTATTGTGGTTCCCAAAGATGGTCAACCTCAGCCCCAGTTCACCCACAATGACAATCCCATAGAAAGGAGTGGTTATGTTGAATTATAATACAAGATCTAGTTCATAAATTCACTAAAAACCTCTACTATAAACGTAAAAAACTTGCAAAATTATTCAGAAAGTTGACTTTCTTGTAAGGACCTCGTTTTCTTGTCAGCAATTTTGCATAACACGATTATTCCTCACCACGCTTGTTCGCAAATAAGCATTTTCATTGCAAAAAATTAGCATGTGGTTGCATTTCCAGACAAGTAACATCTTTTAGCATGTTAAGCACAGACAAATTTTCAAGTTTTACAACAGTTAAAATGGGACAGTGTTGAAACGGGTCTCATTTTAGTGGAGGATGATTCCATCCTGCTCTAAATCCATTTTTAATAAGCCTTAAATGGTCCCACTTAGGTTTATAATGATTTATGAATTATTTCAACCTAACTTCACCATTGGAATACAAATAAGAGGCACCTTTAAATACGTCAAAATTCAAACCCACGTGGTCTCAAGAAAGTGGGAAATGCTAGGCTATATAGCAAACTAGTTTGTATGATTTTATCACGAAGCCAACAAGATGTAAATGTATACACTATTATTAAACCAAAGGTCGAGCTGACCCTTGCTAAAAACCAAATCTTGAAATGTGTTATCATCCCAGTTTTTAAAATTATTCTTGTTTTTAAAAAAAATGAATACAGGGCGAGGCAGAATTCAGCGAAAATCATTTACATTAAATTATACATTTATCGTCTGACTTACTTAGTTTCCTATGTGACCTTTGAACATATTAAAATAGAGTATAATAGCAGGGCTTTATTGATTTAAGTGATTTATTTGTAAGTCAGAGATATTCAATGTATAAATATTACATTTACTTTCACACGCCTAGCCAGTTATTACAGTTATCACAAAAGTCCTGAGATGACACACTTAACATGCTAAATTCCACATACTGTATATATTTTAAAAATTCGTTGTTTTCTTAATTCAGTTATGTTTTAAAAACATTTTAATAGTAGTCTGTGTATAAGCCCAAGTGAACGTGCTTTAAATTATTTTAAAATAACATTTTGAACTATTATTTAATTATTAGTTGCCATGCAGGATGGTCATTTTAAAATGTTTAAAAAGCTGGACAAGTCAGTTAACTTGAAAATTTTGTTTCTGGGGAAACCCTGAATAGTTCAAATAGATCCTAATAATTCAAATCCTGATGATGCATTACCATCGATTAAAGATAACACCATAAAAACTTATCTTAAAAGTAAAATTGAAACATATAATAAGCCTCTCATGAGGCCAAATTTTGCCACACCCTGTATATCAACATATCTATTCTGTAAATACAAATGTACTTGTATATAATTTTCTTAGGGGGTAAAGTTTGAGTACTTTTTTTCGTTGTAACCACATCCCAAATATATTCCAGATATAGCAAATTTACGAGTAAATTAATCAAAAGTTGTTTAGAAAAGTGCATGACACGCTACTATTCCCCTTTTCCCAACCAGCATGGGGATGACTAAGATCATTATAGCGGTTAGGGTTGGTAAAAAGTATTTTTGGCAGCATGCAGAGAAGAAAAAACGCAAAAAAAGTCATTCAATTAACTCTTCAAAGAATAAAAAATAGGCAACCCATGAGATCGAAAATGAGGCAATCAGGAAATTAAGTCTTCAAATTTTTGATTGCCATTTTTTTACCAGTATTCCCTTTATTTCTTGTTTATCAAGATGATCAAAATGCATAGCTTGTCCTATATTGGAGATGAAAGTTCCTGGGGCAGACATTGTATTCACCGCTTAAATAAAAATTATTAAGAAGATTGTTAAGATGCTAAAGTGTAAATGGTGAAACAATCGCCTTTAGGAAAGTGACGTTTTCAATTTCACATTTGGGTTACTTGGCCAACGACTTCGAATTTCAATTAAAAAAACTTAAGACATGACAAAGAAGACTTCCTTCTTTCTAATACCTTGAATGATGTGCAACAAGTTTTTTTTAAAAATCTGCCTCAAGGTGGCGTTCATTTACTATATAGATCTAGTATGATAGCAGCATTGTCCAGCTTATTCAATCGGGTACCCTGCAGTCAGCATGTAACATACCATGTGGCAGGGGGCAAAGTGCCAGATTTTTAAGGGGAAGAGTATACAGTGGTGGCCGCTTTTTGGGGCGCTATCCCGGCATCCGCCCATAAGGGCGATTAAGGGAGATTATGGGAAACCACGAAAAACCACAACCAAGATAGCCGATTGAGGTTCGAACCCGGGTTTCTCGAGTTCAAGGAGTTAAGCATAACCACTAAGCCAACCTTGTCGATTATATAACTACTTGTTCCATATTGTAAAATGTAAAGTATACAGTGGGAGTATAACAAAATGCGAGCCTATTTCATTTGAACGTAATTTTATTTTTTATCAATATCGACGGCTTCTTGGCAATGGTCAATGAGTAACAGTTGCTTAAATTATCACCATTTTATTTATCAGTTTAAAAATAGGGAGATTATGCAGTTTATCGTCTACCGATTCATTAGACGATATGTTTGACATTCGTGGTTATGCTTAGCTCCTTGATTTCGGGAGACCCGGGTTCAAACCCTGGTCCGCAAACCCGGTTGTGGTTTTTCGTGGTTTCCCACAACCTCCCTTAATCGCCTATATAGTCAGTCACTAAAGGCGAATGCCGGGATAGTTCCCTAAAAATCGGCCACGACCGTATACTCTTAATTCCCATTAAAAATTCTGGCACTTTGCCCCCTGCCACATGGCATATTACATGCTGACTGCAGGGTAAGAAATTTAATTGAATTCCGTGCTACACAGTACCAAACATATACGTGCAAAAGGAATCGTGAACGATAAGCAGACACTCCTATCGTCCACAATATGATGGTTTGGCATGGGGATCGATTGCAGACGACTCGCTATACAATCATGGCGGCAAATTTGAAAAGCACGGGTATGGTGGCGTTCCACACAGCGCTTTTACAAAACGACGTACAAATTGTACTGAAAGAGGCAGGAAAGGGAAAATCGTAAATGTTGTCTACCATGAAGGTTATAAATGCGCAGGAGTGGGGGTGCTACATGTGAGCGCTTTTGCTTATAAAGATCGTTATTGTATTCTTCAACCAGTGCAAACTAATATTTCAGTTATAGAAGTATATTTTCGTAGTACTTATTTAAAATTTTAGCATTGCAAGTACAGAGTTCACGACCCATTTAAGGATATGAAAGTAAATATCCTTTTCCAACTGTTCTTGATAAGATATAGCGAAAATAAAACTGAAAGTGTTTCAAGTGTATTTTAGACATTTTGAATTGTATCTATAGTATTACAGCTAAAATACCAGAAAAAATTTAAATAAATGTCATTCCAATGTAATTTTCTTGTATATTCCGAGTTGCATTTAGTCTATGAAGCAACTCTTTTAGTAAAGCAATTTCCATAACCCTTTAAATCCCCTCCCGGAAGCATTGAGCAATCCTTTAGGCTCAATTAATACGTTTTATTAATCTTTATAATGGAGCGTTACTAATTTGGATTATTATCCGGAACCAATTTTTTTTTCTATAATAAGGACGTTTATAAACTGTTGAATGACTGACCACAGTCGGTCATTAAATAGTCATTTGAACTTAGTTGAAATCATCTAGTTTTACAGCATCCAACCTTTGAACTTAAGAGAGCTCAGGGGAATTTTTATGAAGAGAAAATTGGGAAGTGCTTAACTAATTTAACTTCAAGCTTTAATACAGGATGCTTCAATTTTGATTTATAATTATGACAAAATAAATTACGGAGCAATATTCGCTGACAGCCTTATTAAAAATGGGTGAAAAACGTATTTGAACAGAAGCAGCTGAAAAAGGAGGGGACTCTTAAAATACACCATATCTTATAAAAAAAATGCAAAAAAGTTGAAAATGAAGTAAAAAATGAAAGGGTTTTTATTGCGAATCCCCCATCTGGAAAATTGGGATTTTTATCCTTACAGGTGCTTGTTTGGTGGTCGCTCCAAAATAATTATTAATTCAGGGTACAGGGAAGTACAAGGTTATAAAAAGTGCAAAATAATCATGAAGAGGGTATTTTTTCGAGGGGTATATATGGCACCTCTCAAAACTGGAAATGTTGAGATTGAAACTGGTAATCAGCCACAGGGTAGAAAATCCAGGGTTCATTAAAGCAGACCTAATTTGCAAACTGAAAACTGAAAGGATTTGATGAACGCTATAATCATCCAATTACGTACCACCAGTAAAAAAATAAGAAATAAGGGTGGAGGACCACTAAGGGTCATTCACAAAGGCCATTCACTTTGCCATACTGAATTCCACAAAGAACATGGCTCGAAAATGTACCAAGGAGATTTTCACTTTCGAAGTTTGCTCAACTATGCAAAATTGTTGTGGTAGAAAATTATGAGAATGATTTTGAAGTGCAAAGATATACCCCATTGTTCGAGTTTTTCCAATAATACACAAATCACATGCATTTAAGTCCAAATGTGCTCCATATTGCATCAAGTTGAAGCATTTAAATTATACATGTTAAATATGTTAAACAATTTGAGAAATGAAGACCACTTGTAAAAAGGTAGAAAAATGAAAAAAATTGATAAAGTTTTAAATGTAAATTGTTAGGGATTGGCAGAAAAAGTTTAAGAAAAATTTTGAAAACCCCTGGTATAGAAACATTATAACGACACATGTATTTAATACAATTTTATATAAAATTTCATATTTAAACATATCATAAATTGAACAAAATGCATGTTACATTGGACAATAATGTATGGGCATATCAGAAATTGGGACTTATTTACCCTTAATTGCCATATATAGGCCTATACATGTACTGTACAGACTATGTTTAGCCATTTTTTGCTAATATTTAGAATATTCGCATCAATTTAAACTTATTTTTATATCAATTTAAATTTATATATACACTGTATCTAACCATTTTTACTATTTTTAGACTATTTCCAACCATTTTTCAACTGTTTCAAATTATTTTTACCATTCGTTTACTTTCAACTATGTTTTGCAATTACATGTACAGTACATGTACAGTAAATGTAAATACTTTGAAGTCCATATTTTCTTTAATTCATGGACTAATATACTCAAGAAATCAAATTGCTGCGGCCATAATTTTTTTAGACATTCATGTACATTATAACATTATAGGTTTGTTACTTATATAGTATAGGCCTACATTATAAGACTGAGAACATTTAAAAATACAGAAAGAATCTACAAAAATCAGTAATATCAATAATAGTAAATGAATAGATAACGATAAATAAGATAAAATTAGATAGTTTTTAGAAAATCAGTAATTTCATATCCATGCTTTTTTGTAAGTCTCTAATGCACCAATACAGAATTTTTGGTAATGTTAACATTTCTTGCTGCCTGCTGCTGGTATATTTTGTATAATTTTGCAATGATTTTAACGTCCTTGAAAATGCTAGTTTTTAACCACAGGGTGGAGTTTGGCGTCATCTGGGCCACAGTAAGGAGGGGTGGGACGGGGGGGGGGGGCGAATTGCCTCAACATCGTTCTACATAAATAACGAATTAAATAATATTGGCCTGCAAGCTGTTTCATTGGTGGACTCCTTATATCAGCTCCTTTTCATAATTAACTTTTGAGGTAAATAAACTTATAAGGAGGGGATTGTAAAAGTGGATCTAAAAGACTCGCAAATCCTGAATATTTTCACCACTGCCATAGTCTTTGAGTATGCCGAAACAATGTATTTTACATTGAAGCAAAATGTAATTTTATAATTGGTTCACGATTTGGTGAAAGCAAGTATGACTAAAAAATAGGAGATATGCTCATGGCTAATAAAAACATTATTACCATCATCATAATCGTATGCTCATTTTTTACCATAATAAAACGATAAAAACGAAAAAGAAGAAACTTTAATTAACGAACTATAAACGGGACTTAGTTGCACGAATAATCCAAATTAAGGCATATTTCTGGAAGCTCCAAAAGGGTTTTCGGATATTAAGCAAAAAATGCTAGCCTAACACATAAAAAATGTTCAAAATTGTTCCAAATTACTGAAATACTTAGAAACGAAGTACATTTATGGTACATTTATTAGTAACATATACTTTGGAACTTTTCAAATGGAATCGTAAACGGTGAATGTTTTTACGTGTTGCTAAAACTTTCTATTAGCCCGTTTTATTGATAAATAAAAATGTTATGATCAATTGTCAAATTCCTGCATTTTTTGTACTCCCATTGTATAGCATGAAAAAGTAAAATCTTCATTCGACTGATGCTAAAATTTGAATATGAATATGGTTCAAGACATCAGTCATCTGGTGCCTTCGTGTGTAATTTAACAATTGAGTGTGATCCCATTTATAGTCTTAATATCACGCTATAATTTCAACTACATGTATACTGACTTCGACCTTCACTATTCGTGAAGTTCAATATCAGTGTTCATAAACCTTGGTCTTAAAATATATTTAGGTTTACGATATAATAAGGTAGTCGAGATCGAAGGACGCCTAGCTAGAACGTACGTACACCAGAGGCTGAAACTCTTTTTTACAACTTTTGATTGCTAATCGAAATAAGAGTTAATGTAATCGAAATATCAATTGAAAACTAACTCGATATTAATTTGGCACTAGTTTTCAAAATATATTCAGAAAAATGATTAAAAAATTACTTAAATTTCGATATGTATAACATTTATTAGTTTTGGAATATAATGTAGTTTTGAATTAAAGTTTTGGCATATGGTCTATAGTAAATTAGGCAATGCTGAGATGATTATATAAAAGCAATCAAGCAACGTTATTTCCCAAATGGCATATTTATCACAAAAACTAATTTTTGCAAGTCTTAGAAAAAAAGCAATTTGTAGAAGATACATTCAACCCATGATGAAATTAATTCGGTGGAATTCGTTATCTCATGAGAGCTCATAAAACTGCTGGTTATAATATCAATACATGAATAAAAACGCTAATTTACTAATGAACAATGCTGTATTCATGAGATATCCCTAAAGACTCACACATCTCATCATGCATGATACGAATATTACATCGAAAAATTAGCCATTATATATTAATCGCTGCATCAATTTAATTATCATCTGGTAAACCATCATTGTATTATTATATTTCAAGCAGCACATTTTTCAAACATTATTTTTCTTAAACAATGGCAAAATATAATACCACATTTTCATCTAAGCAACCATACTTATTATATTAATAATTAAAACACTGAAAAGATAGGACTAATTGGATTTATAAAATTATGGCATTCACTTCTCCTTGTTTTATATGGACAATGTGATATTTTCTATTTGAAATTGAAAACTATATTATAATGTATGCTTTTGTATTATTTTTCATCATTATCTGAAGCATTTTGCTTTACTTTAAGCAATATACTTTTGCATATATCATATGCAATTTTTTTAAATCTGAATGCATTAAAAATCTTGCATTAAAAAATAAACTAGTTATCGAAACAAAACAACGAAACATTTCAAAAGTGGAAAAAAACTCGTAAAATTAGTGGTTGCATAAAATATGATAAAATAAAAACTATTTGTAAACTATACACATTTATTTACAAAAAAATAATTGAAAGCAAAGTAAAAGCCACGCTCTGATGCACGAATAGCATTTTGCTGTTTTATTATTACTATTATACCCCATGTTTTTGTCGCTTTTCAAATTCACTTTCTCTACGGTTTTGTGCAATTTTTGCTTTTTTATTCCATTGTTTCCGTGTGAATATTACCTCGCGTGTGTATTATTTAACCCCTCTTGAATTCAAATCTAACATTGCATTTAATGTTTGAAAATAAAGACGACATAGCCAAATCCAATTCAAAAAACACGATTGAAAAAATTGTAAAAACCGTAATTAAAAACGAGTATCACCTAACTCAAAGCCACAGTGCCATTGAACTTTTAACATCGTCTTGTTCTCAGGGACAAACCATATAGCTAAATTACTTTTAAATATTAAGTATAAACAAAAAAAATATACTCAAGATTGTCATAATTGTATTGTTAATGCTCGAGATAAGCACACCTAACAAACAATTAGCTTAACGATAATGCATTTCCATTATCTTCAAAAGCGCCATATTCAACATGTGTATGAAAAAAAGCATAAAAGCTTTCAAAATGTAGAGTTTGAAAGTTGAAACAAGTCTAAATTCCTAGTTATCGTGAGGAATGTATTATGAAAAATCAGATAACACGATACAGTTATTTTTTGTATAAATTTCAGCCCATTAATGCAAATTGCATTATACTAAAATGCTACAACAGTTTCGATTACTATAAAAATAAATTAAGACATTTTCAGGCATACATTATATACCGGCACTCAATATATATTAACTATATACATCTATTCTCATAAATTTCTCATAAATTAAAACAAGTTATCACCGAATGCCATATTAAAAACTACATGTATACACCGTATTTTAATAACACGCATTCCAAGTATATAATTTGATGATTAAAAATTATCATGTGATATATGTTGCCATAAAATACTGTAAATTTGTAGTAAAAAAAATTATTGAATACGTTGTTGAAACATTCGTATACCTTAAAAGAATTAAGGTGTATATATAACGACTTTAAGGCCGGAATTCATAGTCGTCGAATAAGCACTTCTTGTGTGTTAAAAGTATACAAATAAGTACTACTTATACGACTATGAATTCCGGCCTAAGAACTACTGTATAAATTAACCATACGAACCAAACATTTTCAAATACTGAGAGGATCTAATGAGAGGAACACCAAAGTGCATCTACATGTATTTAAAATGCACTCTACATAATTAGCATGATATAAAATAACGATAAAAAACCCAGTCCCATCTTGCGTAACGAGGTAACATGATAAGCGAATAATTGAAATTTGATAAGGAGTGATCAGGACAGAATATCAAATGAGTGAAAACCAAATACCAGTAATATAGTAAATGTGACGAAAATGATGAGGCCAATGAAACCAATTTAAGCCTAAGTACAACTTCAGTTGTACAATAATTCGTCTACACATTTTTAATGACAAAAGAGTGATGATGACCCCTTGATGCGCGCTTAATAGTCGTCTCGAGTGACGAAACATTGAATTTCGTAATAAATTTGTCAAAATGTCCTCGCAGCAACTACTTCCGTTTTCAACACATTTATTTCCGCCAGAAAATCTTCTCTCTTTTTCGGCTATACCACATGCAGGACACACGACACCCTAATAATGGCTTCTGGTTTCCAAACCATTAATTTCTAGAAACCTTAAGCAATAACTTTTCGTATTACTGCAGAAACACGAAACAAGACCACAGCAGAGTTTAGGGATTTTAAATGTCTCCCCTTGGTGCCTATTTCAAATCGGTCTCATTTTGAGATAGAAATACATCAGTTTTACATGTAGGGCCACCTAAAGACTACTTTAAAAATGGCCAAATTTGATCACTGTGTGCATGTGTACATGTGGTTACTTTACCAGGTTTTTCTGTATATAAAAACGACAATGGCTAAGTTGGGAAAATGTGTAACGATAGGCGTACCAACTCAACGTCAATTAGTACTTTATTTGAGGCTGTGCTACTAATGTATATTATACTATGAATGCTTGATTTAGGATGATAATAACAAATTTGAAATTCAATATACACTGTAGCATGCTTTGAGACATTTTCTCTAGAACATACATATAATGTCACCGTATTTTAAAAAGTTAGATTTCATAAAAACATAGGTTTTTGAGTTATTTAAATTTTAAAATTGTCGAAGTTACTTGTATATAAAATATTTTTACCATCTTATTGTATTTACTAAAATTAGCTATGAACTATAAATTATTACGTGAAATAACAGCCGCAGATTTTGAATATTATATTTAAAACAATAATTCACATGTACCAAACATGCTAAATTAAAAAATAATAAAGTAATAATATGAATATCATAAGCTAATGGTGAAATTATTTCAATTTATCACTGCCATAATTTCAATAAACTTCGGTTCATTGTACAATGCACATCGCATGGTAAAGTTTATTGAAGCTATTGCATGCAGTGATAATTTGAAATAATTTCACCATTAGGAGCTTATTATATATTCACATTATTACTTTTTTTTTATTTAACATGTTTCATATATAATATATATCGATTTGGAAACACAATATACAACAATAGCAAAAGTATTGGCACATTAATGGAGACAAATTTGTAAACAACAATGAGATTATCTCTTGTCCATTTTAATGACACCCAACGGTATACCTATAATGGGCACACGCCAGCATTTCCTATACAGGGTCATTTGTGCTTTTTTCCAAAACCGACCATTGTCAGTGCTCCAATTATGTATTAAAAAAACGTGGTTCAGAAGCTATAATCATGTATGAAACACGTGCGCTCAGCGGGAAAATCAATCATTTCCGAAAAATCCCTTACTATTGAATTATTTTGATAAAAAAGGGGGGTGTAGTCCTGAATCTCTATGAAGGCAAGTCTTTGTATTTCCAAGATGGCAGCTGCGCCATGTTGGATTTCCTTTACAAACCTTGGAGGGGTTTCTATGAAAAGCCCGAGTGTTTACAATCGAAAACTTAACATATGTATGCGAGGTGGGCACGGGTGAACCAGTTTATTTAATTCATTCAAATAAATATAGAGTGGCGTTTCTCAAGCTGGGGGAATGGGCGGCGGCGCTATTACATCAGACGCCGCCACTTGGAGGCGCTGCGGCGAGTAAAAAATACCTGTCAACGCATACATAAATTTGTCTAACTTTCATATAGGCCTAGAGACTAGTTTGCATAAACAAATACTTCCGATTTGAATCTGCATTTTCTATTTCTAAATAAAACTGTTGGATGTGAATTGGGCGTTTTTGACAGTGTGAAATTTCTATATACATGTAGTTATTATATTTAACTATCTTAGTATATTATACAATTGTAGCTTGATATCAAATTTTGGAGATACATGTACAAAACACATTAAAAAAGTAAAAATGTAAAATACTCATAGAAAATAATGACGATTGTGAAGGTTCATTCAAAAATAATTAATGTACCTAAAAACTTAATGGAGCAGCCTATTCAAAAACATGGGGTTGATTTAATTGGGACCTAATCCAATTAACTGGTTTGGTCTATGAGGTAATTACATGTATCCAGATTAACCGATTGTCCAGTTAGCCACAATTTCCGTGTAGCTTTACATATACTGATATACAGTACATTAATGCACTTATTTTATTTATATAATTTACCCATAATGCACCGTTTAGTCAAAAATCAAAAGCCAAAATATGGAGATTATTAGACTTGCTAATGATCGAGACTAGGGATGGGACCAAATGAGAATCGGGATAACAATTGGATATTTCATAATCTCATAAGAAGTGGGGTCTCATATGCAATGGCATTTTTAATTATAGGGCGTGATGTAGTATTTAATTTTAAATAATAACATTTGTATGAAAACATTGTTAAATAAATGAATAAATAAAGAAACAGAATCAGTGCAGGCCAAAGAAACACATTTACCTGCTCAATGCTAATGAATAAATGATTTTGTTGATTTTGAAGTTCACATACATTATATCTTTGTATAAATAATAAAACGTCAATGTTCTATTCAAATTAATACCTTAACAGTCAGCACAGAGGTACCATGTGCAAAAATACCGAAATTTGATAGGTGGGCAATTATCAAATAGATCATTTATTCTGATTTTTATTTACGTTCCCACATTTTATATGAAATGGCACTGACCAAAAAAACCCCACGTTGCAACAAGGGGTTTTATTTCTAGGGAACAATGATTCAATGGTGTGGTGACCCATGACCTCGACATTAGCAACGCACTGACTGCTATTAGTCATTGCTGTCACGTGTCGTGCATTTTGCAAAGCTAATTCCTGAAGATAAAAAAAAAATTCGTCTCGAAATTGATTCCAGGCGAATCCACATTGGCTTCTTTGGACAAAATGGAAATTGACACGCTCGGATTATTGTACACCTGAGAAATCCTCCCAAATGTGATTACAGTGCGTGGAAGAAAGGGTGGCTTTGTGGGGTCAAGGAAGACAGGATCGAAGATGTCCAGGTGCACCCCAATCCCCTCACCTTTTAGAGACCACAGTCCATTGTCGGTCTATTTCGTCATGCTTGGAACGACCCTTGTTCCTTCAGGGGAACCATTGAGGCGTTCAGAGGGAATTGTCCACGGAGGAGGCGTTTCTGTAAAATGCCAAAGACATCGATAATCTCACCTCAACCTTCACCATTTCAGAAAAAAACTAGCTCGGGCTAGTTGCATAGGGGTGAGCTGGTTTGGTTGGGATTAATGGGCGTCACGCAATATTTTATGAAAAAAAAAAAAACACGTGACGTTCTGAATGTCACCGTTTTTCAATCCGATTAACCTAATGCGATATGGCGAACTTGATGGCGAGTGGCGTCTATGTGACATAAAGCTCTTCAACTAAAAATCCCTCGTGATATTTAGAAGAAAAAATGGCATTTGACCTATGCATGCATCTATGATTACAATGGTATCCATTTTATGATGATAAATAACGACATTTTGGTCCTCACGAGCCTCTTTTATATTATGGTCAATCCTGATTATAATCTGTACCAACTACACATGTAGGCCCTAATGGAAAAAAATCTTAAATATCCAAGCAATGATACTGGGAACCGTCAGTATTATAATTAACACTTTTTGAAAGTGTCAAATTGTAAAAAAGTGTTATACCAAAAAAAATTGAAGTAAATAAGAATAAGACAAACTATAATTGCATTATAAACAAGTGTCTTAGTCTTGGTTTTGAAATCTACAAAGAAACAAAGTTGGTAAAGCCTTTTATATAACTTGGTATGAATGGCGCTTGATTGTTTGTTTAGACTTCTTTGAGGTCGGTTTTAACCAACTTTCAAAAGTCCTAGAGTGCCGAAATTTTGTGTGCAGTTCATGCTCCAGTGACATTTTTATCTATCAAAATTTAGTACAGTTTGTTGATATTATCACGCCCAAAAAATTGCCATTTTAAATGCAAGAAATGCATTCATTACACTATAGAGCTCTTAACTTAGAATGGTACACTATGGCGAGCGCATTGAAAGTTCATGCGAATGCCGCACGAGCGCTCCCTAGTGTAGATTAGCATAAATAGAAAGGGTTTAGGTGAAAAATAAACACTTTAATTGTGTAAATAATCATTTTAATTGTGTGTATTATTTCAACTCCTGGCACACAAAATTGCGTTAAAATTGTCGTGGCACAACATACAATTTCTAATGTAAAAATCTGCCCTAATATAAACATTTCTAATGTTTTCAATATACACGTCATGGAAATCACAGGAACTCGCTGCAATATGATAAGGCGTCTCCAATTCGAGCAAAATGTCACTAGATGGTCAACTCAATTTACATACAAAGACTTGATTTGAATGTCAAAACTAACCCTAACATCGGAAAGATAACATTTCATGATATTTTCTCATAACCTTGCTCTGCAATCGTACAACACACTGCATTATATCAGAAAATTCAGCTCTTACAAACTACAAAGAAAGCAATAGTCTGTTTCTTTTTCATTGAGCATAAAATCTACATGTATGCATCACACCACTCAATTCTAAGGCTGTTTTTAATTCCCCCAACTTGTCCATTTTGTTTTCTCGAACTTTTACCTCACCCTGTATTTTTACTCCTATTCATATTTCTCCAAAGCTGGTCTTATATTTACAAATAATAAAACCCCAGGCTTATAAAGATGACCTCGGTAGTCTACCTCATCTCAGCAAGGGTCCCTCTTTTTGTAGCCCTACCGTATGTTTGACCCCTATCCTATATAGTCATAATGACCCCTTACATAATATTCTGACGCACAACCCAAAAAAACACATAAACAGGGCGCATATCACTTGTCCATCATTTCAAAAAAATAAATAAAATTCCTTCCGTTTGTCCTGTACAAGTTGTAGAGGTCATTAAAGGAAGAAGGAAAGATTTTCACCCAATTTACAATTTGCGGTTAATTATTATGTTTAGATTACCTGATGATGTTCGAGCATTTCGATAAAAAAAAAACTACCTTGCTGATAAAACCAAAAACTGCATCATTAAACTCAAGTTAGGCCTTCAAACAGTAGCCCAATGAACACTTGAGCCCCTGGACAGGGGTCAGCAAACCACCGGTCAAAATAGAACGAAATCGTACCCTAAGGGGCAATTTTTCAATCCCCTCTCCCTGGTACACTTATTTTTTGCTTCAGCAATCCGAACACAGAAAAAATCATAAAAGGTCAACCTGTAGGACAGGTTGTGAAAAGTGGATAAGGAAAGTGGACTAACAGAAGGGCTATCAGAGAGGAAGGAGGAACCTAAAATTATCATGGTCAAGGTACCATTGAACATCCGTTGTACTAGGGAAATGAAGATTTTCCAACCTGGATAATCCAAATTGCAAATGCCAAAATTTGATCACTTGGATGCACATGGTGGCTTCTCTGTTTACCCTTTCATAACCACATATCGATGGATGACAACTTGAGATTTCTCGTTATCTTACAGGAAACCTTCTTATATTTTTTTATCTCAAGAGTCTCACATCACTGATATTACATTAAAATGTCAAAGAGACCCTCCCTAGAGCACGTTTTATCAGTATTACCTAACAAGCTAGATTCCCACGTTATTTCGGTTTGTTAAATCGCCAATAAATAGGCTTTAAGATATGATAAAAAAAATGTCTTCCTTCACATTTTAAATACATATATATTGAAAGCTTAGGCAAAGTTTTGTATCACTGCACTAATGGCTTTTCACATACACTAGAAATTCAGATAATAACGGATGTTATAAGTTTTGAATAAATGTTATATCTTTCACTTTTTAGTTGTTTGGTTATTGAGATATTTTTATACAGTTTTTATTATCAATGGTTCCTGATTATAGCATTAACTTTTACAGACCTACCATGTACATGTATCCAAATATATATATATATATATACATGTGTATTTAAAAAAATTGCTAATACGTTGCTAAAGTGCAAATTGGAATTTATATTTCAACCATTGTGCTTCGAAGGACATTTCTAACATTAAACAATAAATAGCCTCGGTCACGAATTCTATCTGGTCTTATTAGACGAAATAATAATCGGACAAAAAGTTTTACATTGCTTGGCACGTGCCCATTGCAGAGTATATAAAAATGAGTACATGTATTATAAAAAAAAAAACTTATTGGGTCTTCCATGAAAAAGTTTGCAAAAATTTGTTTTTATCCTCTTAAGTTTGGTGCGAATCGTGTGATCAAGCAATTTATCCACTTGGTTCCCATTAATCTTACCAGGAATTTATCCGATTTTTAGTTCGTTTATTATAACATTAAATTCGTGACCAGGCTATGACTTCTTGTATGGCAAAAAATTACGAAATTTAAGCGCTTAATTTACGAATTTGGTAATGCTAATTTCTAAAGTTTAAAAGAAAAATAAGCAAAGCTAATTGCTGTGTTCAATAGCCGTCGCCCCTCAATACTAAATTGTTTTCTAACTCAATTCCGATTTCAGTTTTTTATTACAGGTTGTTATTTATTTGCTTTTTTTAATAAAGATAAACGATGCGACAATTGTACTCCAGTCGCTTCTTTTTTTAAATTTCAACTTTTTTTGTCTTATCTTTTTTATTCGTTTAAGATAAAAAGCATTTGAAGGTTTTGTAGTAAAAAACAGTGAACTTTTGTCACGCAATTTGAAGCTCGACTATTCTGCCTTTTAGAATATTACAAAAAACAAAGCATATATAAAAAAGGCAATGGTATATATTACCTAATGGTATACCTAACGTTACATGATATCAAATGAAATTGTAGGCCTGGGAATGTTTCTTAACCTAAATATGGACAATTTTTATCCATCCATGGAAACAACGAAAACAAGACTGTTATAATTAATTAAAAAATAAAACACAACAGCTCTCATCTGGATAATTAAAATTGCTGTCCCAATTAAATTCAGATCTCACAAATAAAAGACAATCGTAAACCTGTGAGGAATCAGATATGTGAATTTAGGTTTCTAAACCTCAGAGCTATATGTTAATCAAGCGTTAGGCCCCCACATATCAAATTAATAATGGGATATGAGTTATATTTTCGGAAGGTGTTCAAATATATCACCTATTTTCAACTGCTAAAAAAGCTAAGATTTCCGCATAAATCATATAGGCGAACTGCAGGACGTCATTGAACTGTTTTGTTTTAAATTATACATGTATGTTCAATTGAAATTTACTGACCTAATTCAGCGTAAATTTAATTAATTAATACAACATCGTGTGCAAATGCATAGCTACCGCAATTTATATAATTACTCGGATTTAAATAGACTGATGCACTATACATCAATTAGTGTAATCATAAAGTGAAACTGATTTTATCGGTGAAATAAATTATAGAGATTAAAAAAATACTTTTATAACTTATAAATGAAATTTCATTTAAAAACAAAGAACAAATAGACAGTGATGCATACTTGTAAGCGCATCTTTAGCCAATGTTAAGACAACCATTAAAACTGCAAGTTTTCCCACACATGCAAGTTATACTATATAATCCTTACACATTAAAGTGCATATGTTTATTAGTTAGTTTGTTCGTTTGTTAAAGCTGCATTCACACTGCGCGAAAATGGAAAACAAGTTGTACGAAAACCAGACTTTTTTTCCTGGTTTTCGTAAAACTTTCGCGCGGTGTAAACGCGCCTTAACATACCAGCTTACAAACGGCTTACGAAACGAACTCAGAAAACATTCTAAAACCTACTTTTCTTAAATAAAAATTCCTAAATTGAACTACCTCAACTATCTACAGCCATTATAATTTAGGATTGCTTACCCTTTTACGTCAGTAGTATAGATATTGTCAACACAAATAATGCCAAACTTTTGCGAAAATCGTTAATCCACTCGCGGAATAAACATAGCCGACGCCATTTTTTTCTTAAACGTGTAGGCATAAGCCTACACGTTTGGATGGCTGCCGGCTTACGTTAACACACCCCCTCTGTAACCCGGTTCTGTATACATGTATAGTTTGTTAAGGTAGAATAAGTTTTTCTCCATAATATGCTGATATGATGTTTTCTTATACATACATATGTAATATGTTATGATATAAAGTTTATTAAAGTGATATATTTTTGTTATGATAAGTTATACTCTCCCCTATAATATGCTATGATACATGCTTTCCCAAATGATACAATTGTATATGTTTGCCAAAGTGATGTTATGATCTACATAAGCTTAATTATTCTCCCAAAATATATGCTATGTGTTTTCATAACTATACTGTATATATTGGTGGAAAACCATGTCTTTAGTTTAACGAAACTTATTTCAATGTATAGTTTATTAAGTTATACACTGTAATTATATATTTTTCACAACTATAGTATATTCTTATTTCCACAAGTTATAAACAACACTGTAGATGTACAACCTGTCAAGTTTTAATTACAAAAGATATTCCAACCCTTGTTATTTTCTCTATCCCCCATTAATTTTGCTTTGGTTTATATGAATGATTTGGGACTACACGTGGTTTTACAAAATTTACATCACCTATCTGCAGTGATATTGAAGGGTTTTATGTATACTCTCCATGAATTTTGTGTAGTAGGTCTATACATTTTTATTTTTCGTGATGCATATGCATTTTTTTATTGCTTTACCACCACAAGGGTGGGCTTGTTAAAATGTAAAAATTAAACAGCACTTATAAGATCTTGAACATAGTATAATAATATTCTTAAATTCGTCACCATATAGAAATCCTTGTTAAATTTAATTAAAAAGATTAGCTGCCAACTTTTAATTTATTTCAACGCCATGCAAATACAGAGGCGTCTCTGTTAAACTTTACCTGTTAATTTTACACCCTTTAATATGTTTTAAACAAAAGCATTAGTCATGCGTGTATCGATAAACTGCATGTATGCGAAAAAATTTAATGCAAAAATGCTTAATTAGCTATTAAAAGTGCATTGCACTTTTTATCATTATTTAACTACATGTAATACAAAATAATAAAAATATTGGAATTCGTAGGCGATGAAGCGGTAAAATAGGACATCATTTAACACTATGTCACATCAAAAGTGGCTTTTTTTGTATAGAAAAATCGTTTACTTGGCATATGGTTGGCTGCGTATACATTAAGGTATTTAAATGGTTATTTAAAAAAAAAATTATAATGGGAATTGTTGATGAAACCTGATTTAGTCTAGAAAAATGAATCTTAAGCGTTTTTGTTTATTCCAAATGTAATGATCATATCAAGGATTATTCTACACTATACTGTACATGCTCTTATGTAACATACATTACGTCAACTACATGTACATGTGACCTGTATATGACCTCATATCCTATTTCAATGGAATTTCCTATATAGTTTAAAAAGATAAAAACTAAAAACATATTTAGAAAATGTTATTATAGCATAGCCAAAAACTTGTTATTTTTAATACAGATTTTTTATAATTTCACAAAATGAATTGTATGGCTAATATAAATTGAATTGAATTCAATAGTTCCAAATTGGGGAATTAATTGAAGTCTGTACATCAACTAGATATATAGTTGATAATTAGTATTTCTTACGTTAGTCTACCATTTGATTTTGGTTATTCAATGTAAATGATGCTCCACAATATCAGCATTTTAATTAAGCTTAAATTATTTATTTTATAAGACATTTTATAATGCAATTTGACAGAAATTACCTTCCTTTACCATATATGGCATTTTATGCTAACTGAAGCATAATAAAAAATTCTAATTAATTTAAATGTGTGCATCAACTAACTATATTTGATGTACATGTAGCATTGCATTAGACTAAATTATACATACATGTACATGTATACCATGAATGCTCAAATACACGACCCGGTGTTTATTGGAGATCAGGATTTAATCGAGTGTTTACGGTAGCTACTAGCACATTGTTGCAATTAGTTTACATACTATTTTTTAATTTACGAAATAATTTACAGAAATCATTAGAAAATGTACAATATTTATAGTGAATTTTTTTTACAGGTTGGGTCGTAAGTCGTTGACCATCCTTAACATAAGTTTCCTTTTGGGGAGGTGACTTTTGCAGTACCCTTCAAACAACAATTTTATAACAGTTTTCCACAAAACTTCACAAATGGACTTTTTTCCAATTACGACATGTGTTGAACAGATTTTTTTTCTCACCAAAAATTTAAATAAAGACAAACATTCCCGAAAGGCCAATTTCAAGATGGCACCCCAGTCGCAGAAGAGCGGAACTCATTGATATTGTTTGTTGTTGTTATTGTTAGCAAAATGAAGAATGGTAAAATGGCGTTTGTGATAATAGGCACCATCTTTTTTCCCCCTACATTTTTCATCATACAGAATATAAAGGTCTCGTCTTTTGTGCTAGGGACAAATGCTTTTTTGAACGAAAACTAATTCGTCAATGTCAATTTCTTAAGCATATTTTGTTAAGTATATTATTGTAGTTATTTTTTACAACAATTATCTCAGCGTGCTAACAAACATTTATTTATCCATTACCATTTTTTGTCCTTTTATCCGATTAACATGTAGTACCTTTTCACATAAACAGAATTCAAATCCAAAAATCTGTATTTTTTTTTAATTAACCAACCAAAAATTCCTATTGGCCACAGATTGCTTAGCCCGGAACTTACCACAATCAACCCCTAAATATCCGCGGTTCTTATAATTGACAAATATACTGCTGGCAATATATAAATTATATTTAGTTTCCTGTATTTCTACTATGTTTATTACCTGGTATAAACCACCTTATTCTCTTTTTTCGAATCGCAGCTGCGCATTTGAAACCATGGTAGGAATTCCCATAAAACTCACTTTGGTCACTCGTAAATTTCATGAATTTTAAAAATACTTTTGTTCCCATTAAAAAAAAACCACTTGCTGGAATTTAGAAATACTTCCCATTTTATTGACTTAATTAGATTTTTTATGCTTCCTAGGAAATACTGCTTTTAATGATGTTCTCTACCTCCACTTTTCAAGTTTTAGTGTAAAAATCTACACACAATCGTGTATAATTTACAACTTTTCAGTATTTTATACATCTATATTTTTTGGCAGTTTACAATTCCTCACTTCCTCTTTAGTCAGTATTGTGTATCAATGCTGCAATCCTTCCAGGGTCAATGATTCCCGTGGGAATCGTACAGTATACATGACATGTACATGTAATTAAAAATTAGATGGGTTTTATTGGAATTAAATGTTTTGAAATCATGCTTTAGTTGCAATGGTCCTTGGTGGAAGAAACAAATATAGGACATCTATGGACCATAATACATTATAATGGCTTAATCCAAATATGTCTAGTTCAAAAATTGGCCACATCACGAACTCCACTATGATTTTCTCTGGGTTGCTGAGTAGTAAAATGTACATGTACTTGTGGAAAATTTGGGAGCATTCAAATGGATTTTTATATACGTACATATCAGGATTGATTAAGTAACATAATTACAAATGTATATGACCTCTCTTAGGCTAAATTTTGTCTATACAATGCTATGGCCCATACTTGTCCACAAATGTTGACTACATGTGTATATCATGAATCAATGTCCTGTCTTTATGGATGGCCCTTAGCATTTAGAAAATGGTAATTCGGTTCAGAAGACTTGTGAGAAAGGTAAATTGTATAAATATCTCATACAAAATAAATTCTACGAAATAACATGGGAGAAAAAGTGTCGTACAATAGTTTGTTTTTCAAATAACGATATAACACAGTGTTTCATAATGTATATGCCATTACAATGGTTTCTGAATAATGAATAAAAAAGGGGGGAAATGTTACGATGGTGAATTGCATCAGGGAAACGAAAACACTTCAGTGGACCAATTTCAATTTGAATAAAGTTTTGTGGTTCGGAATACATTCGACATCTATGTTCAATAAACCCCTCGAACGACAAAAGACTAGCTTTTATGGTTGCCATCATATCAATGCATGTAATTGCATGCATTTGCAAATTCAATTTCCAGGGCTTTGTATATTTTTATTTACTGCATTTAACGAGAAGACCTTTACAGGCAAGGTCTTTTGAATAAAATATGGATTTGAGCATAACACAACCAATAATATTTAATTTACACGTGAACCTTTTCAAATGACCTGTACAAAAAACATGACAGGGTGACCAGTCATAGATAACATTTAGCATAATTTAAAGATTTCAGAGCCTGAGATTTAAATTTTCAAAGACCTTTCCCACGACCAATTAAAATATTTTTTTCCCCCAAATAGTCCTCTTTGTATTTATCTTTTCTGTAATTCAACACTATGAAGGATATAATTTTTTATAATATATAAAATGCCACCGATATTTCAAAACCGTATTGCCTGACTTTGCCTGACTTTTATCACCATAATCACAAATTTTGCCTGACTTTGACTGACTATAACAATAGAATTGCCTGACTTTGCCTGACCTGAAAATGGAACTTTTGTATAACTTGTACATTACTAGGTGATCTGAAAAATACTACATTTTATACAAATGATCAAAATAAAACCAAACATTTATTGCAATTCAGTATTTGAACTTGAAAATGGTACAGGGTATTTTCACTTTAGCAATGACATTTTTTCGCACTGTAGTTTCTGAATTTTTTACCTTTGCCTGACTATTTTTCATTTGCCTGACTTTTCCTGACTTAGCAGGTCAGTGGCAACCCTGTATAAAGGGTGTACCGAAAGTGAGCATGGCAAAAATTTAAGTAAGCCTACATTTCATGATTTTCAACATGGCTATAATCAGTATCTTTCTTGGGACAGAGTTTGATATAAACTAAAATGTATTTTTATACCAGCTCTGTCACCTCTTATAAGAAAAGTCAAATTTAAGCCACCCCATAATCGTTAACTTTATTGTTCAAGATTCAATTCTCTAAAGGTGTGCTTTTATTATTATCGTTTTAAACTTGCAAAAAATTATTTTTAAAAAAACGAGTTAACCCTTTCTGTACAAGTATTTTTTTTTTTTTCAACGAGGCAATCTTACTTGATTTAGAAGTTCAACACAAAAGGACGAGGAAACGGTCGTGTAATTCCTATTCAAATACAAAAAAACAACTTCCCAGTTTTAGCAAAATCAATAGAAGAGAATGCAGAAAAAAATTGAAAACTGACCCATACATTTTCAAATTTAATGTGAATTTCTGTGGTCAGTTTTTGCTCCATGACCACTTTGACACGTTTTAGCACTTTAGCTCTACCTTACCTAACCAAAAAGGAACCGACTCGTCATGGTGGCTACCGTAAAATCACAATAATTACATAATGACCATATAAGTAAAACGAATTTTTCAGCCTACGTATTGACCCTCCAAATGTTGTAATTTCAATTTTTTTTTCTCTAAATTTTTCAGTGATAAGATGAAGGCGACTTCCTGACTTGTTTAAAGGAAAGCGCCCACGCCATCTAAAGACCGTTAAATTTCCTTAGAAAATGACAAATGCCAATGTCAAATGCAGAGTCATTATGAAAACAATACATAACACTAATTGTGTAACCGAAAGTTGGCCAATTCAAGTTCAAATTCAGTCCAAATGTGCATTAATGAACTCACACCAGAAATGATATCATGCGACATTGCAACATTTAAGAAAGTTATGGTATATTCTATAAAATGTTCAATAATACTATAATAGATTCTTGAAGAAACTGATAAATTTATAACATGGTTTATCAAATTGATCAAAATTTATCTCATGGTTTAGTACCTAAATCCTATAGGATGTACATTACAAATTTGGATATTTTTAAACAATTACAGAATTAAAAATAAATAAAAAAAGGTTTTCACACAAAAGCATACTTCTGTAGAGGTCAAGGTTTTTATTTTGGCTATATAATGTATAAACGAAATAAAAATCGGACAAATTACTTGCATATAAATTGCTATGCACATGCGCGAGTGACGTCATTTCAGCGGATTAATATCTATCCTGAAGCATGCAGCTGTGCATTTTATAGGGGCTGAAATGTAGAAGCTGAATGCCCCTAGTCATATTCGTAACGGCACTTCAATTTATATCGTGTTCAGTGGTGATATTGTAACGGCGCTTCATTGTAATGCTATTCAAGATGCATTGCGTTCACGTTCTGTATTTTCCTCTTTAAATTTTGCGAAGTCACGCATTTTATCCAACGACATTTATGGACATCTAGAATTCCACAAAACACCAGTGATTCAGTGAAACATTTTACCTTTATAATTTAAGGAATCGTAAAAAGTTAAAAGCTTGTTATTCGACGAGTGCAAATTCCTGAGTGAAAATTTTCAAAACATATTTTCTCCATGTTTTCTACATATTCCCATGCTTATTTTAGAAACATGTCAGGTGTCTTTGGGTGAGACAGGTGAGGACGCCTGTTAGCCTACAGCCCAAACAGGAATACAGTTGAGCACCTCCAGACGTTTATTAGACCCCAAGGGTCAATCAGATAACATTTTTGATGAGTGTATTTCGAGGGGGGGAATCCTAAGTCCTCGTTTTAATCGGGACATCTTATCTCGTTTTTGCTAGCTACGGGTAATAACAAGGAAAAAATAAGCACAAAATAACTTTCCCTTACACGGTTGGAACAAGGACCTTTTTATATTCTCAAAAAAATAACAAGCTACGTGCATGCAATTTGCTTTTTTCTTGTTGCAATTGTTATTTTCCCATCTCCCCTATATAGAGTTAGTGTGGTCAGTTTGGGTCACCTGGTCCTCTGATGAGGTGTGTCCTTAAAAATCAGCTGTCCCCCCACAAAGGACGAAATGTGTGTCATTAGGAGATGTCATCTGGGGTTACAGATGTATGCGGAAGGACCAAAGTGGGATTCCAGGACGAATTTCAGCTTTTAAAACAGGGTCATGCAAACTCACATTTTTGGGCAGTTTTCAGTGGGTCATTATTTTTTCCTAATATTTGTGTCAATTTTTATCTCATTTTGAGTCGTTTTTTGACTGAATTGTCATTCATCACTGTATTTATCTTAAAACTTGCTTAAACAATAGTAGATAACTAAACTTAATTTCTTCAAACCTGGACATTTGAATGAAGTTTTTTTAAAAGTTAAAACCACACAAATTATTTTGGTTCCTAAAATATTTCAAGTTTTCGCAATTCCGGAAATAGATTTGAAATCGTATAGTAAATTTATATCAAAAAGTGTGTTTAAAATATAGTAAAAACAAATACGTGGGATTATCTTTAAAGACAACAAGATAAATCATGTAGGCGTCGTTCAATTTAACACTGTGGCAATATTGAAAGGGTTTATCGAGGGTGTTGGCTTCTTGATTTGCTAAATTTTAGGATGTTTGTTATTACTATTAAAATCAATTACGATATCGGGCGTCAGAAACAAAGGAAACAGGATAAAAAAAATTGCAGAATTAATCCAAAGTTGATTAATAGTTCCCATTTCCTATTACAAATACATCGTTTCTAAAAGTTAGTTTATGGGTTCAGAAGTGAACATATATTGTAACAAAAATTTACTGAAATGCTACGATTGGGATATAAAGCTTTAATTTAGGGTTGTAATGCAAGTGTATATGAACATGCAGGGTTCCCCCCAGAAATGATTTCTCCAGTTTTTAAAACAATTTACCCTGACCATCCTGGTGAGTACTGAAAATTGTAAAATATGACAGTATGCCTAACAAATTCTAGTTTTGTTGCTCATAGAAGCTGTTTAGAACCAAATTTAATGTACAATGTTTTGCAACTGAACACCTCGTATTAAAAGTTGTACTAGTGTACAATATAGTCTTAATTTCGTATAAAAAAGTGAAAAACATGTTGATTTAATTCAGTAAAATGATGTTAAAACGAGTTAAAATTGGAATTCCCCATATTTGATGCCCCAAAACTTGTGATATAACTAATAACTGCCAATATGAAAGTAAATGTTAAATTTGGTGTTGATTTTCCCTAACTTTTGCAGAATAACTCGCTTTTTTTGACTATCCAACAAGAATTTATCTGACAATTAAAGGCTTTTCATGTCTATGGGAACAATTTTATTCATGAACTCAAAACATGTATAAGGGCAATTAAAGCAATATAGTGAGATTATAAAATTTAAATTTTAAATACACGTAAATGTTATGCATAAAATAAACTTATAGCCTACCTGAATTATTTTTATTATCAATTTCCAAAAAGTACGCACTTTTATAGAACTTTATATGATTAATGAGAAAGTAAGTACTGTACATGGACGTACTTTTAAGGTCTGTATAACTCATGCAAGCAAAAATAAGAACTTAAAAGGATTTTCAAGGACCTTTACATATCCTATAAACAACACCATTCCAAAACAAATTGTTCAAACTTATCCCATGCTGAAAACTTACATAATGTGTTCATGAAACATATGATATCACGGAAGTTGAAACGTGTAGCATTCCTTTCGATACCCAGTCTATACAGGGTGTCCAGTGTTGGCACGTGCCAGTTACAGGCGCAGAATAGAGTGAGCATTGAAACAGTGGTCGTCGTGCATTAGCGTAGGGAGCCTCAACTGGCACTCAACACGTGCCATCTAGTAAGCTACTACATCTCCCTTCACAAAGCCAGTGTAGTTAGTAGGAAAACATGAGCCAGTTAGGAGGTTCTCCAAGTACGTTCCTGAAGCGCCGCTAGGAGTCGCTTTCCCCGTGGGGTCGAGGAGCCGGACCTGAACATGTCCTATATGACATCAGTGAATCCAACTGGATAAATATTTTCCTACCAAGTTTCCTAAAAATTTACATCTTTTGATACTACGAGTGGACATTAGCCAAAATAGGATAAAAAAGAAGTGGATTTTTACATCGACAATGGAAAGATTGAAGGCTCTTTAAACATTGTTTACTACAAACTTATAAAAAAGTGCCAAAATATTCAACTAAGGTAAGATACAATATAAATTATATTGAAAATATTTATGATGTTACAAATATTTCACTCATTGTCCATTGTAATCTAGAATTAAAATTGGTGAAAATGTTGGGAAAGAGTATCAAAAATGTTATCACATAAAACTTGAGTAAATATACATGTATCAGGAAAAAGTAGTAAATATTATTGAAAAGATCTTATAAAGGCCTGGAAAAATCTTAAACTATCATTGAAAAGTTAAAAACTGTATTTGAATACGTGGAAAGTGCATTGCCGATTAAGTCTAACGCAATTAAGGGTGTTCAAGTGGTGGCCCGCGGGCCTTTTTTTGGCCCTCGGAGCTTTTTGCAATGACCCACTGCCCTACCCAGTAGAAACAAATTTGAAATGCTTAATGTTTTATACAATTGTACAATTGTACTTTATTATAATTGTACTTTATACAATTGTACATGTATTAAATGCTCACATAAAATTAAAAAAAAAATTGTATGCGGGTGATGGATGTTGGCCCGCAGTTCAATTTTGTTAATGGCTTGTGGGCCCTTGGCTAAAAAAAAGGTTGAAGTTTAAATTACATGTGTATCATCATAAATTGACCTAAAAATTACACGGTTTTTGCCATTATATGCATCATGGCCAGCCAATAGTTTGATGCAATAGTGCCAAATTTACAATGTGCTTCCTGCTGAAATCTGGTAATGTAATTTTGGTGCAAAAAGTGGTCCAAAACTGAAAATGGTCGAAATTTTGGCGGCAGTTTCTTGGTACACAATGTGCACCAGTGTAAAATTGTATTTCGTGAGGATGGGGGAAAAACTAAAGTAGCCTAATCTTTTGGAGGGGACGAAAAATGGAGGCTATTCAAGCCTCGTCTATTATAAGGGTACAAGGCGACTGAAAGACCCTTAGAAAATATTTTCTACCCCCATAGCTGAAATATGAGAAACATTTGCATTCACGTCCTTTGGAGGGTCGTTTGTCTGTATTATATTTTTTTTTCTAGCAAAAATTCTGGTTTAGCAAATTGTGGGAAATTGTTGAAAAATGCATCTTTTTGAGTGTAAAAAAAAGTTGGTTTGAAACCCAGCTGTCAATGGCATCAATTAAAATCATCAATATGTCATCCTTCAAAGTGCAAAAAAACAAGAAACAGCTTTGCCATGGTCAAAGATCTTAGTCCTATAAGACAGAAGGCACTAGTTGAAAATTAGCAGAAATAAATATTTATGATCAAACTTGAATGCCCAGCCTACACTGACGTCAAGATTTCTCACAATTCACTTCCAACTTGCCATTTTTTTAACTGATAAGCCTCTTGTTGCTAATAATGACAGCTTAGCCCACTAAAAATATGGCAAAAATTTCACCGTGGGTTCCCCAAACTTGTGTAGGTTATGTTAAAATGACACAAAACCTTAATTTGTATTCATCATGGCCAACGAGGTGCAAATTTCCTCATTGCTTTTTTCAAGAATTAGTCACGTGTTTCACCTTCCTTACACTTGATTACAAGTGTGCAAGCCTCATTTAAACCAGAAGACAGTAGGAGGGCAAACGCAATATAAAAAATATACGAATGATATTGAAAGCAGTAGATGGAAATCTACATTCATGAAGATAGTAAATTTATACAAGAAAGTATATTCACAGTAGATGGAGATTAATCTACATTTATGAAGATAGTAAATGTATACAAGAAGGCATATGCCTATTCATGACGACAGTGGACGGAAATCTACATTCATGAGCATAGTAAATGTAGGCTATGCAAAAATGCATATTCCTGAAGACAGTAGATGGAAATCTACATTCATGAACATAGTAAATGTAGGCTATACAAGAATGCATATTCCTGAAGACAGTATAGATGGAAATCTACATTCATGAACATAGTAAATGTAGGCTATACAAGAATGCATATTCCTGAAGACAGTAGATTAAAATGTAAGGCTACTAATAGATCAGAGGTCCTTACTCATTTTTGTACAATGGATCACAGCCAGTCTGTGGAATAGGCTATAGCTAGTAAAATTCTCAAGACAATGACTTCTGCATGGAATAAAAATAAACAAGATAATTAACGTCTTGAGAATTGACAGAAAGTGCTGTTCTCATAACTCGAAACACTCTTTCCAGTCCGTCAGACAGTAGCCTACCATCTTGAATGAATAGAAATTTAATACGTTATGTACCCTCTTTGATTTCCGTATACTTTTATAGTGGTTTCGATATCTAAAATACCGGTTCTCGACACTATGCCGCCATCCTGACATAATTAATATGCCAATTAAGACGGAATTAATTTCGCATTATTATTTTTTTGGTCTACTGATTTAAGCCCATTGAACAGATAAAAACACGTTCATTTCCACGTCACGCCACACCCAACAAATAAATTCATTGATCACGTTCGTCATGAAACCAGCTGCAATTTTCGATATCGGATATTTGCTAAATGCAAACACATTTTAATTGCCATTCCTTGAAATCCCTCTGGTGGTGAAGGACGAACCAGAAGAAAAAAGTTAGTCATAAATACATAAAACAGAAATATTTAGACACGTGCTCACTTTTAATTTTACGTGTCAGGTGTCCAAACAATTCAATATAGTTAGTACTATTTATGGTAACATCTAGAAATGTATCAGAAATTATACATTACCAGAATTGAACTATATTGGAAACCTTCCAATATGAAAAACCATTACATATTAACAGATCACAGAAACCACGTGTGCAAACATGTTTTCTATAAAATTTTCCATTGACGCTGTTACCAGGTTGGGATTTACCTCATACCCACGTACTGACATCATATATTTGTTAGCTTTTCAATAGGGTATAAGCATACGCAGGCAATTGTGGTGCGACTTTTATAACATCTGGTGCTGTTCACAGTGCTGAACAATGTTCTTATTATTATTTGTTATTATCATTTAGTCTGGGTGTCCATAAATTTAAAATTTGCACCAATGAACTATATGTAAGCCCTATTTAGACCAAGTTTTACTTGAAAATAATAGACACCATCACGTGGCCAATCCAATAAAGCACCATTGCTTTATTATGCATCTATGATACTCATGACCCCAAATGGCATGTAAGATTTCATAGATGACTAGCAGCTCCATCTATAGCTAAGTGAGTCAAAATCAGATTATAAACCAGCTATGGCGCTCCGTGTGCCTTGATTCCAACACCTGATTTCTGAATAGCACACCTTTATTGACAGTTTCACCATGCAGGAAAACACCTTTGCATCCCCACCTCAGATTTTTTTTATCCATAAGCAGAAATTTCTTCACGGATATTTGCATAATTCTTTATCTACTGAATAGAATGATGTTTGAGTTTAGTGAACTTGAATCTCCCATGCTTAAAGACCAAATCCTCACCTGGTTTCCTACCTGCTAAAATCCGATTATCATATAAATATCCCTCTCTATAAACCCGATCCTTATCACTTTTTTTTTCAATTGTAATGGACGTACCGAATCGCAACATCGATTCCATCGCAACAATAAGTAACAATGTTGTGTCTGCCCTTCAAATTGGCGTGTCTAATGCACTGTAAAAGTACACTGACAGCCACGTTTTTAATAAAAATAGTTTTATCTCGTCTGAAATCCGAACATGTACATACACTTCCTAAACAGTACAAAAACCGGCCATCTAATGAGTGTCAAAAACGATATGCTTCCAAATGAAGTTGAATATCATCCATCTCTCTCACCCAAAAAAAATGCTTGAAGGACATAAGACAGTATTTGTGGCAACAGTGTACAAAAAGTACGGAAAAAATGGGCCAAAACAAAGTAGATATCTAAACAAAAACTAGTTCATTTTTATTCTAAACACGCGAATTTTTCATAAAATTATGAGCCAATCAATGTCTGGAAATGCCACTTTCAACTTTATTAAAAGAAGATGTACATGTACATGTATTATACTTATCCTAAAGAGCACAAGAAACCAGTTTCCCCATTTAAGCAGTGCAAGATTTGAAACCCGTGCAATAAAAAATTTAATCCGTTGGTTATGCAGCAAACTTGAAAAAATAATTAGCCTAAATTGTTGTTCTAGCATTAAATATGTTTCCTAATATTCTTTACATTGTAGCCACAAGATGGTAACTTATAGGGTAGGGGTATCGTGCACGTTCCGGGGGTAAATTGCATTCAGAACACGTAATTCGTAAATTTACTCGAATTTTGGGCCAAAAATGCGGGGGTTGGTACTTGACAGACGCCATTTGGACCAACAACCACAAAAATTATATATCCAGGCAGGTACGAAATTATATTCACACACCTAAGCCTATGGCTGAAATTCCTATGTCAAGCTAAAAATCGGTGTTTTAACAATCTAAAATTGCCCGACATTTATTTCCATCAAACATCTGAAGGAAAACCAGCCCAATTAGTCCTAAAAACATCTTTCAGTCTAAACAAGGCAAACAAACGTACTTGACCCCATTAGGTGGCGCTTCCATGTCGCAGACATTAAGCCAAAAATTAAGGCGTGACTTGTGACCCACCCTGTATCGTCATATTAGTAAATAATTTAAATTTTTTGGGGGGTTTTGACATCCGTCTACTACCTTGCTTTTTTATAACAAATATTAAATGTACTGTATACGCGATATTAAACATCAAATATTTTAAAACATTTTGAACATTTCAAGTTGATAAGATTGGTATTTTTTCATAAACATTGACCCGGGGTTTATTCGAGACTGGGTTTATATAGGTTTTGTTGTATAAGGGCCTACACGTACTATATAGAGTATATAACGGTAAGTAGGCCTACCATAATTGTTTAAATGACCTCATTATATTTGAAAGAATTTCTAAAACAGTACATGTAGCTTCTGTTGAGAGTTCTATCTTGACTAAAACGAAATAAAAATCGGATAAATTCCTGTTAAGATAAAATGTAGTTGACAAAATACTTGACATCGCCAAATAGGCCTATAGAAGATAAAAACATAATTGCAATTAACCAGAAATGAAAGTGAATGCAATGCATGCTGAACGGTATTTCGATGAAGCGCCGTTACGATTTGACCACTGAACACGTGATGCAAATGACGTCACTCATTGCTAATACAATGTCCGATTGTTTATTTTGTCCAGACAACCACAAAGCTTTCCAGTCATTCTAGTTATGTGAAATTTACCGATTTTCTATAAAATCTGGACACTACACTGTTGTATACTGTCTGATTTTTGTTTAATTTATCGTAGTCTGTCTACTCCAAAGAGTTCACCGAGGTCCTCATTACACGTATCGAATACACATCGCCTCATTTTTGTTTCTGACAAATCCATAGGCTTAAAAAGCTGAACAGAAATCAAAATTGCCAACAGGTGGTAACCAGACGATGGAGAGAAAAAAATTTCGTACATTGAGGGGCAAAAACAACAAAAAAAAAAATGTCCTCCCCCCACCCTTTTTGTCTTTTAGACCATAGGAGCTATGAAACTCAAGGACGAAAATTAGGGTGTCTTGCTACGCATTAGTGTTTTTCTATTAAATGAACAATTAGGGCGTAAAAAACAATGTCAGTCCAGATATCGGACGATCATTAAGTACCCTCTGAATACGAGGAAATCCTATCGTTGAAAGGCCATCTTAATTAGACGTAAAAAAGACACAAAACGCATTCCTAGATAAGACAAAAAGTAATACAGGGTGACCCCTAAACATCTCCATACATGGACAGGTAAATACGTAGGAACGAAGAATAGGAAGCACTTCTGTGATGACTTCCCATTATTTGAAAACTAGACTTATTTTATCACCTTCATTCCCGAATTAACATTAAAAAAAGTTGAGTTAAACGGTAACCCATTTTGTTGAGTTACTTACTGATATTTAACTCAAGTTTTGGGTTAAATTTATGTGTGTAACCCAAGAATGAGTAAATTGCTAGTTGTCTATTTGATCCCATATACAAATTAACCCCCAACCATCCCTCATATATTAGCATTTTGAAATCCAACAACAAAGATCTCTATATATAGTTTGATTTGATAAAAACGTTTCTGTTCTAATAGCCCATCTCGAAGATTTACACGGTTACTAACAATGTAAATCTAAAACAAAAAACAAAACTGGCCATTGCATGTATATAGGCCTAATAAACATATGTGAGCAAATGATGCCAGACAATGCCGGTAAGGCAACAAAATACCTAACTTACTACCTTCACTGACAAGGTATACCTGAAATATAATTAAATCGCGTTATATATTAATTCTTAATTTGATTTTTATCGATTATGAAGTCATTTCCCGTCTCCCTTATTCCCAAAAGCACCATCTCTCTCCCTTACGAGAATTTATGAGGTTGTTGGCGTGGGTCATGAATTTCTAGCCTATTGCAGGTGTCCTAAACGAGGAAACATTTTTTTTTTTCGTTTGTTACGTATTAATAGATTTCGGTTGCACCCAGACGATCAATAATTGCACCGGTTTAACGTATAAGGGGGGAAATAAAAACCGACTGCGTAACATTTATTGAACGAGGGATATTTGGGATGTCATCGTATACTCTCTCATCTTTTTCCTGCTGGTTTTCCAACTTTTTTGTCACACTCTGTAATGCTTACTCATGTTTCACCTGTGATGATGCACCCTGTACTGTTTTTTTTTATCTTAATTGTCTTAAACAAGATAGAAAATAAATGTCAAGTGGATAAGATACATGACAACAACACATTTGAAGAGGATAAAAATATTATATTTGTAAAAATATAGGTGAATTAAATGCGCATTTAACCAGAATGGCATTTCTATGAAGCGCCGTCAGATCATGACCACTGGACACGTGGTGAAGCGCCATTACTATGCTAATGATGAATTCAGCTTCTAGATTTCAGCCAAGTCAAAATACAAAAGTCGCCTGCTTGAGGATAGATATTAATCCGCTGAAATGACATCACTTGCACATATACATATGCAAAGCAATTTAACCAATTTGTCCGATTTTTATTTCGTCTAAAACAAAATACAATTCGTTACAGATAGCCAATTAGTGAAGTAGTTTGCATTTCGTCCACATTTTTAGATAGAATTCTTGACAGAAACTGGTGTAGTAATTTGTATTTCATCCACATTTTTAGACGGAATTCAAGACAGAAACTATAGTGCAGTATTTTGTATTTCATCCCACAAACTTGTTGTCCAAAAACAATACCCTTGAAGAACTCGCCCTGGTGGCAAAGTTGAAAACATGTTCTGGCATTAAAAACAAAGCCCAAAACCCCCCTCCCAAGTTGATAATCTCGCAATTTTAACCCCCCATAATCCCCATATCGGCGTGCAGCGTCTCAAATCAGTTAATGACCATCGAAAAAGTCTTAATTAGACCCCTTGCCTAGGTCCGCCGGAGCCAAGGTGCCCGGGGCGCCCCCTTATTCAGGTGAAAAAGCCTTAATTCACCCCTGCCGCTTTTCAAAATGCAATATGGCTTGCCCTACATGCAAAAAGGTGCTACTAGGTGGCCATAATTTTAGGCTTACCGCCTCCTGTGTCATCGGACAAAACTCATTTTTACATGTACTTGGGGGCAAAACAAAAAAATACCTGGTAGAAAACTCGTTTTCAAGTTTTTTCTTATACACTTTTATATAATCACGTTTTTTGGGAAGAGGGCTTATTATTAACACTATTATGCCTGGAAAATAGAGGGAGACTCACCCTTCTTCTTATTTCGGTGAATCCCTTTCCCTATAGGGGTCATTTATGAATGACCCTCCTCCTAGTTTTCTTCTGCTGGGCCATATCCAGTACTGGTTGTAATTCATTTCAATATAGGATGATGTAGAAACTCGTTTTAGTCTTCTGATGTCATTAAGATATGTCCCACCTGTAATATACAAAAAATGACCATCATATAGATTGTAATTATTTTTATGTTCTCATGGACATTGACAATGACACTAATGAGTAAATTATTTTAAATAAATTTTAAGGAGGCTTATAACCCGACCCTTATATCTATAGCACGGGCCATATACATGTACTATAGTAGATAGATTTTCAATATGTTTACAGACCGGTTATGTAAATGTTGAAATTTTAAAAAAACACCAAAACAATGGGACATTGAATTTCTGATAAAATTACGCTTGGGAAACGCTATGATAACGAAACCTGGGTTGTAGAAACTAGATATGGTGATGTCATGATGTAAGCTGTACTGTAAATTTGCACAGTTTTTGATTAGTAAATGAAGCGTTCAGTTTCAAGTCCAATGAGCAAATTGTACATGATTCTATTAGCTGACCATTCAACTTTGATAGTCCGAATTTGATTGACCAATCCAGAACAACCTATATCTCTGATGACCACCTTGTTTTTGAAAACTCAGATCTATTTGACCTCAAAAAGTTTATAAGCATACTTTACAGTGGAACTCGCTTATAACGATCTTCAAGGGACCTAAGAAATCAGATCGTTATATCCAGATTTATGAAAAATGAAACGTAGACGTACGTGTAATTACAATAATAATGTACGTTCATGTACACAGAAAATTGATTTGTGTGTTTGTTAAAGGTTTTGACTAAACAAATTATCGTACATTTTTGGTAGAGGTAAATTTGCAGGAAATTAAGTATAAATTTAACTTTTTATAAAAATAGTGAAACCGTTTAACCGTTATTATTCAATAATAAAGATAAATTTTAGTTTGTATAGTCAGTATATAGTTCGTGTATTTCCAAATTTCAAAATTTAAACAAATATCAGCAGTGAAATATATAAATATATTAAATTTGTCTTAAATTTTAATACAAAATACGAACATTTTTGCTTTTTGAAAGTTAATGTTTCGTTAGTACATTGTATAATAGAAAAAAAATTATAATACAATTTCAAATAAAAATACAACTTCAAATCTGAAATTCGAATTAAAACCAAACTATTGAAATCCAACATTTTGATGGTTTTAAAATGATGGGAATAGTTAGCGAAAGTCCAGACATTTTTATGTCATTAGTTGCACTTATTCAGCAGGCGTTAGGTGGCGCTGCGGGCGAGTGTCATCCATTAATGATTGTAATGACAGTTTTTTCTACTGTGGGAACTTCAGTCATTATTTTCTCAAAAAAAAACAGTACACAATTCATGTAATAAAATTAGGAGAAAAGTAGCATGTAGACAAAGCACTTTCCATAAACAAAATGTAATTTTCCTTCGTTAAACCAGCATTGCGTGACCTAGTAAGTTCATTTCCCATAATTGAAAAAGTTTTCAGGGTAGGCCCACCTCAGTGTCCAGTCGGTGTTGTATGTAGTACTCTCCTAATCTCTTTAATTGCTACTTAATTAGGACAATTATTATCTATTCAATTAGCAGGAGAGTAAGGCCGAGGAGAAGTTACCAAAAGACCATTGACCTTAAACTCGTAC
>JAQGCC010000422.1:0-37953 GCA_034698905.1 Xestoiulus laeticollis
TTGGAGTTACACAGACTACGTGAATGTCGACGTAAGAATTCTCCATTGGAAAGGGTATGGTTGAAAGCCCCCTTAAAGATACGAACAGACATAAATGTTGTTTTGGTTAAAAAGCGTATGAAAAAAAAAAAAAAAAAAAAGAAAGAAAACGTCGATTTTGATTTACATGTATGCAAAAATGCATGATGTTGAAATAAGTTAACAAGGTAATACCCATTTCAATAGATAGGACTTTCTATCGGGGTTTAATATTTTTATTCCCTTATGACAAAAACTTACCAGAAATCTACGGCACCGGTATTTTATTTGCCTGCATGATATTTTAATAACAATGAGAATTCCCTACGTGAGACGCGAGCACTAAGGGAATTCCCCTAACATTCGGGGTTTATTCGAGACCCAGGGTTCATTAGCAATTATACTCGTGAACGATCCGGGGTTTAATCGAGTCTAACTAATATCCTTGATAATTCCATGTTTGCCAGGTATTTGGGAACCCTGTAGACTATTTAGTTGGTATAGAGGATAGAGATTTACAACTTAGATGAACGACAGGCGCTCTGCATCCTAACCCAAACCTTCGCATCAATGATCAATTGATGGACAAATTCCTGCCTATCATTATATGCTTGTACATGTATACATGCATAATATACAATATTTCGGCAACATACAAATAAAGCGATTTGAAGCGCAGATTTTTCCAATTGCACCCCGAGGTAATAATAGGGTGGTTTTGTACATATTTTAAGCTTTTGGAAACGCAGGGTTGTACATTCTATAGGGAGTTCTTCAATAGGAAAGACTGGAGGGCGAATGGCAGTTTAATATACCACAGTAACGCTTGTTTGTATTCAATCTTTTAAGATATGAATATATCTTGCAACATAATCGTCGTAGATCCTGTAAATTGAGTAAATATAAAACCAAAGTCTGATTCGTGAGCATTTCCATATATTGATATGCTGTATTTCAAAGAAACATACCATTTTTAACATGGCTATGCCCTTTTATCCCAGAATTGACTTATTTTTTGTGTGCAATCCTCGTTTGTTTCAAGGTTCATCTTGACACCAATGTTTTCTTGACTTATTGTAAAAATATGTATATAGACTGCATAATCGAATAATAATTTTGCTAATAGGAATACTTTTCCAGTCTTGGATGGATGGATACTCTCTTACCTTATGATGTCTTGAATCCAAGAATAGACCGAATCCGCCATCAGATCGCTCTGGGTAGTTTGACCAGCAAGGCCCTTTGAAGACTTATTGACCGATGTGACCTCTTCCTCTTTCAAGTTGCTCAAGATGGTGGCGATGAGTTTCATCAGGGCTTTGGCCACATTGTCCACCGGCAAAGAGGTGATGATGTTACCTCCGGTGCCCATGAATAAGTGGCTGCAATTGTCCGGCACCAGCAACTTCAAGGAGAAACAAAAAGGGTTACTAAGGGCTAAGGCTAAACCCCCAACTCGTTCTATACCAGAAATCCAAAGATTTCATCACCTCTCCAGGGTCCTGCTATTTTTGTAAAATTTCACAATTTTCCCATGTATTACAAAAATCACACCCACCAAGAGCACAAAAATGCCAACAATTTTTATGATGCAAGTAGGGCATTGTTGTTTTTTAATAAAAAATAAAAGGGTAACTCGTAAAATGTACATAGCTGCAAAAGCTACAAAATCTGCCAAGCATCAACGTGCATTGGCTGAGGATTGAAGCCACATTAGGCTTGCCAGAAAGTCGGGGAGAATTTTCGCATTACCAGCAATGATGACTTTAGGAGCCCCTTAAAGTCAGCGATGTCGGGTGGACGTTGGAAATTAGCCCCAAAGTTAACAGGGCGAATCGGTTGCAAAACATGATTAGGCACGGGAGAATTTCGCTTCGTTTTGCAATGTCATGCTTTTCTCGTTAGTCTTTTCGGCACCCGCTAAGCGTAAAAATTGTGCGCGGCCGGCAAACGTGAGACCAATTTTCATATGGGGATGACATTGGAAAGGCAAACTGTCAGAACGAATGAAGCACGCTCTACATCATCTCACTAATTAAATTTATTTAGAGGCACAATAGGCGACGGAGAAAACATCCACCGCCTGTTATGCAGCCACGCGTTAACTATGCACAAATGGGACGTAGCGTTAAAAACAGACATCAAAACAAAGCCGAGTCTAGGTTCAATGCATTAGATACGTACAATACGGGAAATTGCTACTGCGACAAGCTTTTCAACTTCATATTTCAAAGTTTTAATACAATTTTAGCAAAACGAGTTAATCGATTCAACCCATTCATATAGTTTTGCAACGAAATTTAAAAAGAGAGTAAAATAAATTTTGAATTGTAGTTTTTTGTTAGGGGCGATCTGATTTGGATGTCCGGCATTAGGGCGGGGGTTGAGCAATTTTGGGACAAACTGGATGTCGCGGGTGTATTGCAGGTTTGCTGCAATACACCAGTGAAATTTAAAAAAATATCTGAACATTTTCATGAAAAACTAGATTTGCTGCTCCCTAGATAAATAATCCGAGGATTTTTTTTTAATTTATCTTTTTCTAAAATTTGTGTTTTAATAGAAGGTCTAATTGAAATCTTTTTCCATTAGGAAAGGGTGGTTATAGATCACTAGTGGAAAACACTTTTTAGACAACAAATAACTGGTAATTTGAAAACGAATGTAATATATAGGCCTATAGTCTATGTTGGATTGCAATTTTATCCAATTTTCTCGACAATTCCATATTTGAAAGATAATGTAATATAATGGTTTTCAGAAAGTTTCAAACTTCCGCAACAAACCAGACCTAACCAAAATTTTACCATTATATTGCAAATATTTAAATGGGCGGAATTATCCTTATGCATATCTTTCCAGTCACCTCGTGCATATTGACTTTCACAGTCAGTACTACATAAGTATACATAATAAAGTTGTTTGAAGATGCACTTTTTAAACACTTTTCGATAATATCGATTGAAGATGATTAGAAATTTGCATTGTATATAGGAAAATTAATTTTTTTAAGCATCTTCATACTTGAAATTTTTATATTTCAAAGACCGTCAAAAACTGAACCTTGTTTAATTAAGAAACGAAACGACAAATAACTTTGTAGCAAAACATTCTTATCGTTAGACGTCTGAGAATAATTATAGGTGGATGTTAACTGTGGGTTTTTCACTAAAACTCCTTAACATGACAACTTTTCAAAATTTGGCTCATACATGTTTATCAAAATCGGTAAAAAATTGGCGAAATTTCTAAAATGAAATTAAACGCTACTCGTGGCACCATCTATGGCACGATTTGTGAACATCGAGGTATAGGGGGCAAAATGAAAAGTTTCGCGCTAAAATCCTTATTCAACATAAATTTACATGTTATATAAGAGAATGCTAAACTAAAGACCAAGAATAATGGACCCAAGATTGGCAGCGCAATAAAAATTCGTGCACACAAAAAAGTAAAACATGATCTGCGATTTTCAATGCATCGAGCTGATATTTTTTAAACATATCTAGTTAAAAACTGCCACAATCTAATATCAAAATCTTTCAAAGAAATCGTCACTTCCTTTCACAATTTTATTTGTTTTGGACCTTTGGTCTAAAGGCCTCAATTTATTTACCGCAAGGGCCTCCATTCAGGCTTAAACCGCCCCTGTATTTTAGCTCTATTAATAATCTACGAAAAAGTGAATTCACTTACATTTAATCGATGGACGAGAAGGTCGAGCAAGCCGGTCAGTTTGTTGCTGGCAAGCAAATATTGGCAAATTTCTTTGTTGGACTCGCAAATTAAACGATACAAGAGGCATGCGTTCACGAGGGTTCTAAAAACAAGAATGAAAAACGCCTTAGATAATGACGGTCTCTTTCACGCGCATCATAATCGGCCATAATAACACACCTGGCTGGTAGAACTGGGTTTAATTCCGGCGTACTGGCCAAAATAACATTCAAAATTTGAGTGAGGGCAGGGACACCGCCGAAATGGCGAAACGACGACTGATCATTACGCCTAGATGTTGCTGTTAGACCCTAGAATAAAGTCACCAAATTTAAGGAACATAATCAACTTTCTTAGTTTTGCAACCAACTTGAGCACAATTACAACTTTTATTGTCAGTTTTATTAATCCAATTTTCTTACCTTTCTTTCAAGGAGTCTGGTAGTTTCGCCGAGCGTTCGATCAAGCACTGTGACCAAATTGGTTGGCCATGGTCCCGAGATAGACTGCTGAAAGCACCGGCCAACATCCCGCACACATTTCTGTAATCTAGAGACATAAAACCCACGAGTCCGTCAATTTCTAAGGTTTTCTGTCAACACCCTAATTTAATTGCATTCTGATATTTACAATAAGAGGAGGTTTTTATTATGAGGAGTCAAGCTTACTTTAATTTGTGTTCAGATTCCGCAGAAGTGGTCTTGCTCGATGGAGAATTCTCAAATTCAGCACCCCTTTAACAGGAACAATAATAGATTTAAACATTGGTGAAAAAGCAGTAAAAATGTTATCAAACTTAATTTAATTAACGACTAGCTAAAGATGTTATTCGAAAATTCCATTTTCTTATCGCCAATGAAAATCTGTTGTAGTTATCGATTAAATTAAACAGACGATAAAATAATCGTCCTTACTTTGTTGCCATCCGATGCCTTATTTTTTTGCAGCGTTTCTTCAGAGCCTTTTGCCTTTCTCTGTCCAGAGCGATTAATGGATCGATTTTATCTGCCGGTGCATCGATTATGTGTTTTAAATTATAAGATTCCTGAAAAGTATAATTTTTTTTAGATTCTGTAAAGAATATTATTTAATGACACCATCTGTATTCCATCAAAAATTTACCATTTCTTCTCTAGACGGGTCTCTTCCATCATGGCGCTCTTTAATGGCCTGCTGATGTTTTTTACCTCGAAGATGGCTCAAAAGATACACTTCAGAACCGATCTAAACAAAGAGATAATGTTATAATAAGGAACAAATCTTAAAAAGTATATTTTAAAAGCCTAACTAAATTCACTTACCAAAACATTGCACAGAGTACAAAGTTTTTTATTCTCATAGGGGACTAATCGGGGAGCATCGTCCGACGTTGAAGAGATTCTCTGAATGCTAAGTTCCAAAGCCTTTTGCCTAATGTGTTCGATATTCTCCTCATGACGGCGAGCACTCTCTTCTTGCTGAAAGGGTAATTATACCGATACTGGTAATGTTTCGCAATTTCACATCTGCAAAACCATGAATGCCTTTTGATGTTACCAACCTTCTGTTGAATTTTCTTCTGGAGCTCTTCCACGTTCGCTTGTTGAGCTGCTTGTAAAGCGGACATCCTCTCGTTACGATCTCTGGAAAAATGAACCGTTTAAATGCAGCGATCTGTTTTTTCGTACATGTTTGCCTGAAATTTCAAAAACCAAGTATTACCTAGCCTTTTCCCTGGCCATTTCCTGCCTTTCCTTTTCACGTTCCTGCTGATGCTGCTCAATTTTCTGTTCCTTTTCCTGGCGTCTCTCCTGCATTACTTTAAGCTTTGCTTGCCGTTCTGCCTCTAAGGCTCTCCTTCGTTCCTGAAATACATTCATTTATTTAGCATAAGCAGCATTTTAACCAAATTTTAATTACGGGTCGTATGTGCTAGGCGAGGTTTTAAATGTTGTAAGCATGATAGTACTGCAAAACGTTATTTACCTCCACTGCAGCCTCCTTTGCTGCTTTTTCTTCTTGTCTTCGCTGCCTTTCCTCCTAGAAAATTTCCAGGAGTTTAAATTTTATCGAAAAAGAATCATGTGACACCAGCATTTTAGTCGATGTCAAATCTCCCACCTGCATGTCTTGCAATCTCGCTTCGTGCCCTTGTATTCGGCTCATGACATCGTGCCTCTTGTTTTGGGCCTCCAAGGAATTGATGAAGGCAATTTCATTCACCTGACAGAAAATCGGTCGTTGAAACAATTTTCATCTGTGGATTATTACACAAAAGTAAAACACAACAGCCAAGCTACCTTTTCTTCTTCGTCGTGAGCTTTTCTGACTATTTTCTGCAGCTGAGCTCGGCGTTTTTCCTCCGCTCTTTGCAGCTTAGCCTCCATGGTCTGCTTTCTTTGTTGCATGACTTCCTCCTTGCGTTGCCGGCTTTCTTCCAACTGAATACAGCAAAGAATTACACGTAGGTCATAAATAATATGACTACATGAAAGACTCGAGGATTTTTTCCAAACTTACTTTTTTAGTTATTTCTTTCCATCTCTGTGCCTTTTCTTCCAAAAGTTTAACTCTTTGTTCTTGAGCCTTAGCTTGCTTTTCTTCATGCCTTCGCTTAGATTCAGACAAAGGTCTGCAAACATAAAACAGAAAATAAGTGATGTTATTTTCAATTTCTATGCTCAGTTTATTGCTTATTGCATTTATTGTTAACATTATTTTTTTTATTATACACTTACTACAAGTCGTGCAGAATGCTTACCTTTTTCGGGATGGTGACGATAATTTTTCATGAATTTGCAAGACCCTCCCAGGTGCCCTTAGATCCGCATTATCGATGCAGTCGCCCCACATTGGTGTCAGACGACCAGAAAGAGTGGCTTCATCCTCGGTTGTCGTAGCTAAGAAATAGAAAAGAAAATTGTGCTCATTGAAATCTTATTATTAAAATGGTACAGCCTGTAAAAATAATAACTTGGATAATAAATTACCTTCCGATTGGTTGCCATCATCATCCTCGCAGAAAGGAAGACTTTGCACAGATCCTTCATCCTAAAAAAAATTCAATATTTACAAAACATATCTTCATTTAATAATGGCTAAAATCACATAAAAATCAAGCGCAATGACTTACTTCACTAGCTATGGCCAGTTCAGCCAATAAATCTGCTTGTAGCGAGTCTTGGCTATCGTTCAACTCATCGCTAATTTCCAATTCATTTAAAGTGCTCGATGTCAATTTTTCATTCTCAGGCTCGTCACTCTTAGCCAAATCACTGCTGTTAGAATCCTTAGATTCTACAGGTTTAACAGATTTTGAAGCTCTAGATGGGACATTCTTTGGATCGTTTGATTTTACTGATTTTTCCAACAATTTCGGGCCATCGGAAGATTTTATAGGGCTGTCTTTTACAGATTTTTGGTTTTCCTCCTTCTTTCTATTATTAGACACATGCTTTGGAGATGCTTGTGAAGAGGAACCACTTTCCATAGATTTGAAATGAATAGACGGCAACGATTTCGCTGGTTTAGGCTGGTCCTTCTTGTTTTTAGCTGGTACGGCCGCTGCCAACTGCAAACTGTGCCTTGCAGTGAGTTTGTTGTCGCTCTGAGGGCTGACTTTAGATCGGGTCGTTTGAAGCAATTTTTGATGAGGTTTCTCGCTGTACATTTCAAATCCACTTATGGAATTGCTTCTCGCATTACCAGCGATAAATTTCTGGTTTTTGTAAGGAGGAGAGGCTCTGCATTTTGATCGCACTCTTTGAACGGTTTCCCAGCCTTCAGAATCTTCTACAAAAAAAAAATATTTTTCGCTAAACAATTGGTCGTGCATCTAAAATTAATTTAACAATTCTTGCTAAAAATAATAATTGCTTAATTGAGGTGAAAATCTAGGTCAATGTCCTAGAGTGCCAGACTGAGCGGCAAATTTTCTGGAAACAATTCAAGCCCAATTCAAAAAAAAATTCAAGCAACCCCTTCCATAACCAATAATGATTTTTAAATGTATGTGGCCCCAAACATCCGGCATACATCTGGTGTTTTTAACCGAATATCAAGCATAATTCCCAAATATTTCGAGGTGTTCAAAATTCACAGCCATTCCTCAACAACAGAACAAGCTAACGCAGTTACATGCAAACACACAAACTTCATAAAAATGCAATCTATGTACTGGCTGCACAATATGAAAATTTGAAAGTCTAAAACACTCACCATCATTCTTAGTTACGTCGTTTTTCACTTCTTCCTCAGGTGTGAGTTGCATATTCCCAACATTTGCAGGCGTCGAAGGCAGGGTTCCCCTTACTTTATCTGCCCAGCTCTGACTACTCGAAGATGTGCTGCTAAGGGATGACGTGGATCCATTTTTGGGCTCCGCTTTACAAGTTGACGTTTTTTCCGTCGTGGTCTTGGCAGTCGAGGCATTGGTAACAATGCGTGTTGTTGCACTGGCAGGTCTGACGGTTACCGCAGCGTGAGATACTTTATTGGTGGAAGAGGCTGATAGAGAGCCTGTTTTCGGAATTGCCCCAGCAGGAAACTTTGGTTTGACAAGTAATTTGGTGGCACAATTTTGCCCAACCTTTAGTTTGGCGCCGCTCTCTTGAGAGTGAGCCGCAGGAGGCATGACTTTATTTCCACCGGTAGGAACACCTTGAGTCGTGCTCTGGGGTAAATTCCTTTGAACTGCCTTATCAATTGCCCCTTGGGTCACATCTTTCGATTGCATGGTCACCGAGGATGTAGGTTTCGGTTTTGAGTTTAATTTTAAAGTTGATTTTGCATTTTCTTGCGCAATGTTGACTGTAGGTTGTGGAATTTCGCTCACAATAATTTCCAAAGGGTCTGTTTGCACTGCTTGTGATGTACACTGAGGTGGGGAATGACTCGATGCCTCGCTATTGGAAAATAAAATGTCATTAATTCTAAAATTTGTTGGATACATGATAAAACTGGCAGTGGCCCAGATTCGTTACTTAGTAAAATTATCAATCAAAACAATTGTCTTCTTGTGTATGAAAGCATATAAAAAACTGACCTGCATGACTCAAATTTCAAAGAACGTTGGGCATTAGGCTTGTTGATGAAGTCAAAAGTTGATATAAAAAGGTTGCTTCGAGAAGATGGGCGCCGCATTCCCCAGGCTAACGAAGTGGGTCTACAAAAATATTACATCAGAACTTTAATGAACTAACTATTGTCCAGGTAAAACATTTCACATTTAGAAACAAAGAATATGGTTTTACCTGTTTGTTACAGGAGTACTATCAAAATCTCGTTTCAGATTGATCCATTCAATGAGAGAATGGAAATCCTTAGTATAGTTTTCAAGGACCATGATTGCCTCCTTAAAATGGAACCATTAAAATGAAATTTCTGGGAAACTAAAAAGAGATATTTTGCCTAAAAGATACACGTGATGCTACCTTGCATTCGACTATGCTATTGTCGGTTTCACAAGTCTCGTGGATTTCGTCTACCGCTCTTCGTAAATTCTCGAACAGGAACGTCCAATAACGAGATTTGAAGTCCAATTTAGGATCTCGACCAGCCGATGCTGACCGGATACGAGATTTGCCCACGGATGCTAAACTGCGTTTGCTACCGCGCCGAGTCCCTTCAAAAAAGGCTAACTTCGAACTGATCAAGCGCGGTGAAGTGGGAGGTTTCTTAATTGTTCCTACAAAACAAATTTAGAAACATTTCCGTCATTAAAGTGACTGCTATAATATCGTTTACTTTGTGTTCAATCAAATCACAATGCAGTAATATTAAAAAGAAATCAATTTCTAAAAAAAATTACTATAATACATGAATACCTATTTCCTTATTAAAAAATGAATTATAATTTTTCAATTAGGCATCTGAAGAAAGCGAGAAAATGGCCGAAACTTCATTCAATAACTAATGCAGGTAGACCTACATATCCATGCTTTACTTATATATAATGTACTCTTCCCTATAAAAATCTGGCACTTTGATCCCTGCCACATGACATGTTACATGCTAACTGCAGTTTAATGAATTGAATTGAACAATTAAGATACCATATAAGGTATTTAGTTCTTATTGACATATCAGGCAAATAAAATACCGGTACCGGACGTAGTTGTTTGTTTATGGTAAGTTTTTGTCATTTTTAATTTACTGATACAAACTTTGATTGAATAAAAATAATAAACCCCGGTCTCGAACACGTTTATAAACTATAAATTTGTTTAAGTATTTACGGTACAGTGTATAAATTAAGTCTCGCCGGCATTTTTATAAATTAATTTAATATGAAATAGATTATTTTTATATTAAAATAATTTATAAAAAGGATAGTAAGTTATATTTATTTTCCTAGATATCCCCATCATTACAATAAAGTGGGACTGCACTTATGGCTAATTAAAAAAGTGTCAATAGCCAATGACTGTGACAGCAGAGACAATAGCAATATTCAATGGTAAAATTCTACTTACCCAGAGTCCCATCTGGCATTTCATTTTCCTCTAAAGGCACATTCCAAATAAGAAGATTTCTCGCCGATCTTCCTTCTTCAGCAACCAGTTTGCGAACTTCATCAACATCTACAGATGGCACCTGAAACACAATTTAATAATCTGTCAAATTAAATGACAACAACTTCGAATCGACAAAAGTACCGCGCCATTCACTCCCATGCCATCGTCTTCCATATTAGCCTTAAATTCTCCTGCGAATTCACATTTCTATTATTCAGAAAGTAAAGATCAACGCTTCAGTTAAACTAAATTACCTTCGAGTCAATTATTTCGGATGAATTTTTATTTCGGTTTACTTCTTCATTGGATGCCATCACGTTGTTTACTGCAAGCAGGCGGACGGAATCACAATCAGAAATCAGCTGCTGCAGAATGCCGAATGTATGGCACACCGTCACCTCAACCACTCAATATTTCTGTTATTATTACTCTTTTTAGGAATTGCAGAAGCAAAACTGGCGAAATTTAATTAAAACGAAAATATCTTAGTTAGCATAACTTCAAAAGCTTCTATCGAATGATATTTATATGATTTAATTGCGAATTATACTATTTAGTGCATGGCATGTCATAACCCCATTTGGTATTGAACAGAATTATTAGCGCCGTTGTATTGCTGTTTAGGAGCGGTAAGTTTGATTTTATAACAACCGTGTCATCATTAATTTTACCAATCTATGCGATAAAATCCAGTTTTTGGATAATCCTGTCTTTGCCCCCTGCCACATGGCATACTACATGCTGACTGCAGGGTAAGAAATTGAATTTGAATTGAATGAATTGACAAAACTAACAACAAATTTTCACTCATATCAGGCACAGAAATAAAATTTTCAGCATACCTGATTTTTCTAGTTTATAAAATATTTAGTAAAATTTAGTAAAAAATAAAATAATAAGTTAAAATTCAAAAATATGGTAATAGCAGAAATTTTATTTTTATCCATCGGTATATATCATGTGAATTTAACTGTATTTCGCTCCCACATTTCCCACATAATGTATAATATGACAAGAACAATTATGATGCAAATAATTAACACATGCTTTAAACTAGTGCACTAGTCTACGTGTATTCTATATGTAGTCTACATATACTACATTTATACAATTTATGGTTTATTTTTGATAAACCTAATTTTTAACAACAATATAAGCTTCAGCTTGCAGCAAATTCTATCCTGCAGGAATAGAAATCGCCATTGTTGCTGCGTGCTGCGTGCGGACCCGATCTGAGTCGGTCGTCCTTTAGCGCAGTGCAGGAAACGGCAGCGTTATACGTGGTGCGCAGTCTAGGAAAATGGGCGCATTGATTTTCCCATGTTGGGTCCCCAGCGCAATACGGCTGCTGTATTGCGCCCTTCACTCGCGCAGCTAGGAAAATGGGGCTTAAGATGGAGAATGATTGTTTATCAGGAGGTATAGTCCCAAATTGAATCATTTCAGGATTGAAAATTGTATTTATTTAAAAAAGTTAAATTAAAATCAACAAGTGTTAATTCAAAAAAAGGGAGTAAGAACTGTTTACAAATTTAAAACGAAACAATGCGTGGCAAATTAAATGTATAAAATATAACAAATCCACATTATTTAATTAAGAGGGTTGCACACCAGAATAAGCCTTTTTTTCTAAATTATTTTTTTATTTAATTTTGGAAACTGATAGGAACACATGGAATATATGAGAACCTAGCATAAATATTCTATTATTTGTTTAAATTTTGTGTTTATGTATATGTATATTACATTTCATGGAAATATGCCCGTAAAGTTTAACAGACCCTCTACAATTATAAACTTCACAGACATATTTCCATAAAATGGAAAATACATATACATAAACAAAAAATTAAACAAATAATAGAATATTTATGCTAGGTCCTCGTACATTGCATGTGTTCCTAATAGTTTCCAAAATTAAATTAAAAAATAAGTTAGTAAAAAAGGCTTATTATGGTATGCAACCCTCTTAAGTAAATATCTACAGGAAACTAATACATTATTAAACATGAACAAAAATTAAGTATAGATCCTGCATGAACTTATAACCTTATAGAAAATTTTCCCGCCAATTTTCTTCTAGTAAACACCTTATAGGCTACGTAAATTAAAAATAGGATATCGGAAAACACGTTTTTCTCCATATCTACAAGAAGACACATAAATAACAAGAAATAATCATAAAAATGGAAGAACAATTACAAGCTTATAAGCCAATAAAATACCTAACAATTAACTCTGGATTCACTCAAACTTGGGGTCGCACATTCGCGGCACATGGATATATTGCCCACATCTAATAATTGTGTTTATTAAATAAAATAAATTTCATATCAGGCAGTAACAATTAGTTGGCCATCAAATTAAATAAATCGAATGTTTAGTGCAATAGAGATTATAGAGGGAATCATATAGGGCTAAGCAAGCAAACAGGTGGAGCAATCATGTTATTCGGGATTGCCAACGTTAAGGGTTAATAAACTTCCCTTAAAAATTAAGAAAATCGTCTACAGTACATTAGGACGCCAAAAAGTTACTTGATGCAAAAGCATGTTGATAATCCATATAAAAAGCCTACAGATAGTAAATGTGCCACTATAGTAAAGGGTTATCTCAATAGCGATGCTATTTTTATGGCTTCCCAATGCCCGCATAACACCAAAGATCGACTACGTTCTCCTAGCGTCTCATTCTATTTTTCATAAACCACCCACAAAGAGTCTCCTCGTCGAAAAAACATCTTTCAACTCGTAAAAAAAACTTTCAACCGGTTCCTGGGATTAAGGAAAACTAAGAAATTCATTGACGCTTTTGGAAGAAAAGCATTAGTCCGAAATTCGCTGTAACACGCTTGTAAATACATGTATAACGGATGATTCAAGTTTATAAATAAATAATAATATATATACGAATAATTTCATATAGGCTAATATTAATTTTTAATTTTAATATAATTTTTATAAATGAAAAATTTTAACTATAGTTTAACTATATTTTAATTATAGTTTGTATCGTTACTTTCAGCAATAAATATCAAATATCAAACTAGGTTTCTAATATTTTATTAATTTTAAATCTGATTTTCAATTTAGAGATTTATAGATAATTGAAAGAAATTAAAATTAATAAAAACTAATTACTAAACCTTATTACATACAATAATTAGGAATAAATTAATGGAAAGTTCATAATTCCTGTAATTTGATATACATGTACATGTAGTCCATGCATGTCGGCATCATTAGCTGAATAGCAGATGTGCAATTCCGATGGTAAAAGCTATAGTTTATGGCCCAGGCCTATGGCGAATTTCGTTTCAAATATCCGTAAATATTCGATTTTGTTGGCGGCAGGAGGGCCTCTTATTCGCGGCATAAACCACCAAAGTGCGGATTTTCCAACTTTAAACTTAGTACCTATTCTCAAAAACGCGATGAAATACGATAAACTGTCGATCAGTCAATGCCAAAATCAGCTTTAAAAACACTTAAAATAATTTAAATAATATCCAACAGCATTAAGTATGAATTCTATGCATGTATAGCACCTCATAATAGCGTTCCAAATAATCGGATACTCGAACGCTTTTCTCATCGCTTTTTTTTTTTCGAATTCGGTAAAATAACGGCCCAAAAACAACTTCAACATATTCTAAAACTAATCATAATTACTTTTTCATAAATATTAAATCTGCTAAATAGCTACAAATATATTATGATTTTTTCTTCTTACCTTCGAGAAATGGAAGCAGGACGTCTTTCTTAGCATCCAACATGGCAGTCTTCTTGTTGTTGTTCTTCTTCTTCTTCATCCTCCTGTAGCGCAAGTGAGATAGCGCGCCAGAGCGCTTAATGTAAACTCAACGCAACCCTTGTCAATAAACGTACTTGCGCTCAGTGGCGAGATCACGTGATAAGAAGATCGAATGTTTTACTACTTCATGGAAGGAGAAGAAAGATGCCGGGTACAGTGAAGAAAGCCGACAAATTACGTGAAAAAAGATTAGCTGGTAAGAATAAAATATATTTACAGTTTTGGTAGATATCTCGAGCTTATTTAGATGTAGATTAGAGTCGAAGTTTGACTGTTTGATGAAATTTGGGCAAAAACACCTATATACGCTTGTTCTTGAAGCCGATCGGCGTTCTAATGTATATTTGAGCCATTTCGAATGCGAAATTTAATAATTACGCATGATTTTCACCTTTGAAAGATCTACTCTTATGTAGTTTTTCGCTTTCGATGTTGTTTTTGTGCGATTTGAGTACATTTTGGTAAATTTTGACGTTATTGATACCGAGTCGAAGTCCGGGGGTTGGGCGTTTTACTATGCCGCAACAGGTGGCCCTTCTACCGCCAACAAAATCGAATATCTCCGGACTCGGGTTTTCGCATGTGTGGTTTTGGAGTCAAAAAGGCATTTTGAGCTAAAATTGAAACGACGCTGGTCGATTGCATTGATCATAGACTTCCCCATACATGACTGCATGTATGTGCTATATGTTACTGACTTCAATTGACTTCGTAAAAATAGTAAATGCTCAATTTTTATTCTGCTTATTATTTGAAATTAATTAATTTTTATTTAGGAAACATTATTTATTTTGAAATGAATTCATTTTTATTTAGGAAATATTTTGAAATAAATTTTATTTTATTTGTAAAATATTTTGCACTTATTTAACAGCGATTTTAAAATTTGTCTATTTTAATATTTTTAAACTATTAAATGTTTATATTTTAATTGCATTTAATTAAATTTATATAATGATTAACAATTCAAAAATAAAACCATAGAAGTTTCCTTTGAAGTTTAAGTACCGGGGTAATTGACTTATCTCATAACGGAATTTCTCGAAAGTGCAGTACATATACTAGTACATTTTAATATTGTTTAACTGTAGAATTACAACAAATTCCATGTAGTCTTAATTGAAAGATACTCATTAATTAAATAGTAATTTTTAAAATAATTATGTGATTATGTATATTATTTATTTTGGTAATTGTTTACATTTAATTAAAATAACATGAACGTATTACACGTTCATGTTATTTTTTTCACCTTTTAGGATTCATGCATCACGTTCATGAATCTTTTTTTTAATTTTATTTTTATGAAAATCGTCAAAGTATAGCCACCATAGTCCGTGACCATAGTCAAATAGTCAACTTATAGATCAAATAAACCGCGTTTCCTGTTTAACAACAAAAGAGAGGGAGGAGGCTGTCTCTCATTGGGGCTGCTTATGCGGGGTTAAAAATATCCACCAGGAAAAACTTGTCGATCTCGGATGTCTAGCTAAAATCTATAGTTAACGAGCTATGTACATGTAAATTGATGGATATATTGCCGGTCATATCTTAAAATTAAAAATAAGCATCACATTTTTGCGATCATGAACAAATAGTAATTAAAATAAGATAAGATCATAATTAAATATTTTAATATTAATATCCGGTATTAAACTTAAGAAATTTTCTAATTACGATGTGACTTTTTAATCAAATCAGAAGCATCGTAAGAATTCGCCAAGATTCGACAAGGGTGAATTAAAATTGTGAAAGTGATTATTTTGGATAGAATTACATGAAATCATTAATTTTATATTGTATATCATTCATGATGTGCATGTACAGTACATTTACATGACGAGAAAAAATATTATGCAATTTATGCGATGTTATGTGGCAATTCATGTGGCGGGAATTTATTCCCGCCATTATTTTATATTATTGTTCAAAATACCCGCTTTAAATTGTATCCAAAGATCTACACAAGTGTTCCCGGCCATAAACATGGATAAACCAGAGAAATACATTAAATGTATTTTGAAAAAGTTTTAAAATCAACACACAAAACTAAATTTATTTTCGCATGGCCAGTTATTATGTATCAAGAAATTGTGCAATTACCTAGCTTGCATCTATAGAAATGGGGATCTCATTTTAACATTAATTATATTTACATGTACATTTAAATAAAACTTAACATGTTGTTTAGACGGTTTTTTTAAACCAAAAAAGTATTTTTGTTTGCCCCTCAAACAATTTAATGGACCAAATATTCGCTAGCCTCTATCAAAATATAAAAAAAATAGTTTATGTACATAGTACATAGTACATGTACATGTAAGTTTAATATTAAATTTACTTTTTACAGTTCATATTGTTTATAAAATATCTATTCGTAATTTGAAACTTTTGAATATTTTGTGCTAAAAAGGTGTATTTTTTCGTATATTAATTGTGTACACGTAATTCCTTTTAATGTGGATATGCATTAGAAATTTGAAAGCTACATGTACATATGTACTATGTAAAAAATGAATGTTGACGTGGTGCGACCTGGTGAGCAAATCGTGATATCAGCTATGCTTACTTAGTTTTACAATAGATGGCGGCTGAAGTCATGGACCGCTCTCTATGGACCGCGATCCACTGTGTAAAAAAAACTTCATCTATTAATGCATACATTTAAAATTAAGGAATTCGGCTTAAAAATAATTGCATCTTAAAATAGTGTGAATATTATATGTTTGAACGGAAACATGAAACTATAAGCCATCTAAAGTTAACATTATGTTGTATTATCTACACTGGATAAAATGGTTTAAACTTTGCACATTTTTCTGCTGAGTTTAGTAATTTTTATATCTTAGGTTCTCGATCAGTGAGCATAAATTTAATGGCATAATATTAAATGTTTTTTAAATTTTCAATTTGAGAATTACCAATGCAGGAAACGATGATTTGAGTTACTGGAATGAGATCGTCATTACAGGTAAAATAAATCGATCCTTACAGGGACATTTTCTTGATAATGTATTTCCTGTTTTTTAATAGAAATTACAAAGTCAAAACAAAGCTGGTAGCTAAAAATGCCACAAACTACATAATATATCGAAGTAATTGTTTATTTTTCAGTAGTGGTAATTTATTCCAGATCTATTTAAATTGATTAATGTAACTCTAGGGTGGAATCTTGGCATGACATACATTAAAATCAAACAACTCGAAGTTTTTAAACGACGTATACATGCTGAATCGCACAAGGTTGAATAGTTTAAGTGTGTAAAAACTGCTGAAATTACAATTGTTTCTTAAACATTTAGTTTTTTAAGTCGAAAAGTTGCTCTGCATAACGGTTTTAAGTTATTTTTGAGATTAAGACAGGTTTTTATCATTGGCTGTAATTAGTGGTTCGCCATGGCCTTTGGCGTTTGTAAGAGCGAGGAGCCGAGGACGTTTATACATGTACATGTAATCTAAATACATTTTATTTGTGTCTACGAGGACAAAATGTTTCGCATAACTTCCGGTGAGCAGACCTATCTGGTGGGTACAAGTAATAATTGGTGTCAGCAATTGTATTCAATGCTTGAACACAGCTTGGACCCTGCAACGATCTCTGGAAAACTGGCGTTATACCATCATCTGGCAATAATCCATTGTATATAATTCATCCAGTGATTATATAAGGGATTTTACAAGATACTTAATTATAACTACATTAACAATTTATAACCCACTTCGGATAAATTTTTTCACAATTATGTTGGTACTTTTTGTAATTTTAACCTGCACTAAAGCTGCTGATCCAGCATCATTACTTAAGCAGTGATTCTACTAATGTTTTTTTTTTTCTTTTTTTTTTTTTTTTTCAAAATTGATTGTTCGCTTTCTGCATGAAAACGAAGTCCCCCTACTTTTATTTATTCGATCTTCGCGGTGGTCCAAAACCCTCCCCATGTGGAATTGAATTTCAAGCAATTCATTCAATAAACCAGGCTGTATCTATAGAAATGGGGAATTCCCATTTTTAATTCATTTTGACATAATTTTAGGTAGTTTGAGCAAATGGACAAGAAGTTGTCGTAGTTTTGAATTTTATGGGAAAGGATGGTTGAAAATTTTATTTGTTTGGGAACCTGAAAAAAATCTCGATTTAAGGGGGATCTGAACTGCATGTTTTGCTGTGGGGAAATTTTAAAACCTACTTTTAAAACAACTACTTGTTATAATACAAAAATAAAAGTTGATAAAAATGCAGTATTTTTGTAGCTACTGCATAATCAAAATTTCATAATTTTCCCATTTATAGAAAATTAAAAAAAAAAACAACTAAAATACGCCACTAGGTGGCAGCAGGTACTCGCAAGGTGTGTTTTCTCCAAAAAAAAAAGTATTTTAGTTTTTAATTTTTTAAAAATTCCCTATAAATGGGAAAATTTTGAAATTTTGATCATGCAGTAGCTACAAAAATACTGCATTTTTATCAAGTTTTTTTTTTAAAGTATGTTTTAAAATTTCCCCATAGCAAAACATGCAGTTCAGATCCCCCTTAAAACTGATTAGGCATGTATCCTTTCTTAAAAAACTTATTTTAATTATATTTTAATTCAGGTATGGTAAAGGAAAATACTTTACTGTGTGATATCAAGGTTATAATTTACAGAACATGTACTATGCATATATTGTCGAATTTTCAGTTGTTGGGATGGTTATGGAAAATTGTTTTATGAGCTGGAAAAGTCATGAAAGTTGAAAATTTAATTTATGGGAATATTTTGTGTAGCGACCATGTGCAAATTGTAGAACACAGGCACGTGCTTTTAAGTTTTGTTAAAAGTCCAGAACCTTGGCATGTGCATTATTGCACATAGCTATTCTATAATATTTTACACCCGTTTACTTATTATGCTAAAATCATTTTTTCGCCTATAATGAAAATGAAACCCACGACTCAGAGCTCAGCAACATATGATGTCATATCGAAAAAGAAGTTATTAATAACACGAGGACGTAAGAAAGCGTGACAAAAGCTATCTTCCACGAAACAGCCAAGATTGATTCACAGCCAAGTAAATCTTTTTCTTCGTTATTTCTATATTTTTTCATATTGAAACGGGTTCCTTATTATCCATTTCCCAGCAGCATCACTCCCGAAAGGATCCGTAGAAAAAAATGCCAGATGGCGCTGATCCCATCGGCCAGCTGGCGAACAGAGCGAGGCCATTATGAGAGGGTCAGAAGGAAGGAGGGGTCGATGGAGTGCCAGGATGCTGCTCGTTTATAAAATGTCAGACTGATTGCCAGACCGGCCCAGGAAAGACGTTCAGGCGGCTACTCTTACATCTTCATCCATGGCCGATGCGGTGAGACAGCAAAATGGAGAGGTGAATCCTCTCGGGGTCGTCGACGACTCCGAATGGATCGAAATGAATGGAGGAGACACCAACAACAGATCCAGGTTCCAAGTCGCCAAAGTGGACAACAATGCGACGCCCCAGCAGAGGAACAAAAAAATTGCGGAGGTAGACAGCAGTAACGATGAAATGACCGAAGATGATTTGGCACAGGTCACCCATAATTCACAACCGACCCATCATTCGCACTCTACTTATGATACGAGATACCTGAAAAGTTTGAGGCAGATGACCAGAGAGGCCTTTCCACGTATTGATCACTATAGGAACATCCTATCTGTAACAACTGGATCTGCTTACAGGCCAACTTTGGACGATTTGCACAATGCCACTATAGCCGAAAAGGTAGGATGAACTTTTGATCCGTCAGTCTCCTTAGGAATATATTATCCTGATAATGATAAAACTTGTAAACGTACATGAAGTTTACGATTAAGTACATGTATAATCTTATATTTAAAAAAATAAACGCAAACTTGGCAGGAATCCAGAATCGAACTTTTGGATTGTTGCCAATTTTTCATTTTTTTTAAGTACCTGGTACTTGGAAAGTTGTAATGTTATACATAAATATTAGATGATTCGTTATTCATTGATAATAAGATAACGGTAAGTTTTATTGTCCATCTTCGAGCTTTACTGAGCTTTACATTTTCATGGGAAAATTGCATATCCAAAATTTAACTTTTTCTTGGATGTACATAGCCTGCCTATACATATAATTACATGTACTAGTATGTGCATCTATATGTTCCCATTTCAGAAAACATCTTGTGTATGGGAGACTGCAACATCTGATGAAGGCTTAAGAAACCGAAACGTAGTGCAATTACTATAGATTGGGTTATAAAAACAAAAAAGGTATCACCTTTATTGTTAAAATATTATTTGAAAAACAGGAAAACTTGGGTTGTTGGTAATGGTCAGGGATAGGAAACAGGATAGACATTGTTCGAATTATTCAGTAAAGCAGTTCTAATGTTGTTTCAGTGATTAAAATGATATTTTATTTATAAATAATCTGTAAAAGCAAAATAAAAACTTGGCAATAATCCAAAATTGAACAAAACATACGTATAATTCAAAAATCTCTTCATTCGTGTGTTATTTTGGATTCTGGCCAATTATTCATTTTTTAAATATCCGTAGGCCTTGTAATTATACATGTAATTATACAGAAATATCAGATTTTGGATGAGGATTCATTGTTACGTTTTATCGTTGAATTATTAAAATAACACCTAAAAGCAGAAAAAAATTGCTTATCAGGTAGCCTATAGGTCGCGAGTAGGAAATATGATTTATCACACGATAAAACTTTGAATAAAGTTGTTTTAATGTTGTTTCGATGGATATAATGATACGTTATTTTTAAATAAATATAAGCACTTGCATACTATAAGAAGAATTGTGCGAAGTTCAGTCGTTTCGTGTTTTTGTCACATTTGTGCTTTAATATAATGTACATGTATTTGAAAATGTCAAAAGTCGCTTATAAAATATTTATAGGCTAAATCTTAAAGATGACGAGATGTAACGTTTTATAGTACATGCTTTTTGGTGAATAATTCCAAAATTATCCATTTAAGATATCTGATATTAAACTTGGGGTTCCTTGTTGAATTCCCTAAGGGTATAGGCACTCCTGTCACCGGCGTGGGTTAAGGGTAAATCCCCAAAAATGGCCGCCATTATCGACTTTAAAGTCCTAGTCTAATACACGTAAATATTTTATTTGCTGCACTGAACCAAATGGAAAACCGATAGAAATTATCAACAGAAATCTTTTTTATAAAAAAGATAGGGAAATGTCAAACATCACGAAGCTCTCAGCCGTTTCTGAATTTATTTACTCAAGAAAGCAAGTAACGCAGAACTTGTTTTTTATTTGTACAAAAAATCCTGCAGGGAAGATGTCAAGAAACCCTGTAAAGATTCCAATATCCCTATATATAATACTATAAAAAGCCATCCTAATAGAACAGTTAAGAAAAATCAGGATAAAATTCCAAGTCATTATAATGAAATAACGAAAAACAGAGGAAATTGATCTGAAAATTACTGAGAAAATTGTTCATAATGGGGCAATTATGACATTTAAAACAAACGTGTTTCAAGTACATGCAGCTGAAATAAAAAATCGCTGTAAATGAATAAATCAGCTGGTTGAACATAATGAAAATATATGCTTGACATTAATACAAAATGAAAAAAATTCAAGTAGTGAGCAGCAAAGTTGAATGAAATTTAAAAATGAAAACCTATAAACAGGTTCTAAATTTATGGTAAGAAATGAAGTAAAATTATAATGTACCTAAGTTTGCAATGCATTTCCCTTCACTTAAAAATGTGTATAGGCCTATTTATAATCTAGAAATATTGAAGAGGAGTTTCCTAATCGATATTTATTGCTTTTTATGATTTGTAGATCAGTAGGTATAAGCTAACTTCTTCAGAGATTCATTATGCTCTGAATTCAACTTTAACCATTTTTACGACCTACATATGGGTCTATTTAATCGATAGATTCTTTTGAAGGCAAAATGACGAAACGATGATAATTATAAAGTACTGAAATCTTTCTAATCAATAAGAGAGGGGTTCTTGTTAATCAATTTCCCCCAATATGCATCTTTTCAATGAATCGTATTCGTACTACATGTATTCATTTTCTTAATATTGAGTGGGTTAGTAGGCCACTTTTAATATTTAGATGGGTGTGTAGATAGATCTGTGCTCGCACAACTACCTACTTGTAGTATATGAATCCTCTGTCAGAAATAGTCAGAATAGAAAACCCACCCTGGTGATCCCCTTCCCTCAAGGTTGTTTTCCCAGTCTCCCTCCCCCCCTTAGTTCGATGTTATTCCGCTATTGTGCTTTTTCCCTCCGAATAACTAACTACATGTACACCATCTCCCTGGAGCATAAGAAAGTGGCGGAGCTCCCTGCACTTTTATCAAGGGGTGTTTTATGTATGCTTACGGTGTATATTTATTGAGCAAAGAAAGGCAAGAATGCTGCAGACTAGCCAATAGGACAACACTTCATCAAAATCAAACAAATATCTTAGGATTGTGGTCGTAGACAAACTCTTCCTTCCACCTTTAGGACTTTGATAAAGGGAAATTGCGGCTGTTTTATAGAGGATACTTAAACGTTAGTTCCTATACTCTTTTCAGACTCTTGCTAGACAATAATAAACAGAAATCTGAATGAGGGTTATTATTTCTTCATTCTTATCATATTCTTCTTTGTTTTAACTTGCCTTGGACAAGTATATATGTATGATTCATCCATGCTTTTGTAAAAGGTTTCCACAGACCTGGAAAACATGGAATTATTTAAGGGGTTAGACCTAAAATAGTCAGGGAAAAGTCATTTGTTTTAAAAATATACGGAACATTTAACATAAAAATATTGCACTTGCTTTAAAATATAGTCATCTTTGCTATCACAAAAAGTAAAGAGATGGTATATTCAACCAGAACATTTTATGTAAATAAAAATAGATGCATGTCTACATGCACAGCAGAACCTGTCTAAAAGCCTTTTGTGTAAAAGATATCCTATCTTAAAGCATAAAATACGAAGATCCCGACGCATGTCCGCAGATGAACTATTGTGAAAGCCTATTTTTCACTGGTCTCAAGAGTATGATTTTAGATAGGTAATTCTATTGTAGTCTTACAACTATTTGTTATCACGGCAATTCACCATCATCTACTAAAAAATGAAATTTAATTAGATTTTGATTTTAATTCAGATATGACAAGAAAAAATAATTTTAATAGTATTTTGAGTGATCTCAAGTTCAATTTTAGTAGCTGATTGCTAGGCATATTGACGTATTTTTGAAGTTTCGGTCGTGAAGAATGTGAGGGAAAAGTCAAGGAAGTTGAAAATTTCATTTTTGGGAAACTGCTACATGTATGTTTTATGGAAATTTTCCATTGAAGAAGATAAAGGAAATGTCTGCATGCAGTGCAGTGGTGCCATTTTGAAGGATATTGCTATTTGAAAAAAAATGACATTTTTATAGAATCGTATACGAACAACTGCTTTACATGTAGGCGTACTCATATGACCCAACTATAGTAGTTTACGATTTGTTAATTCTCTCGCGTCCTGCATGGTCCATTGCTTTGTCACGCTTTTTGTGATAAACATTCCCCCAGTTGTGCCGCCATTATCGACCTCTACAGGTACAGTGTTGTTTGATAATCCCAATTGACGTTCCATCTACCCTCGATGCTTTCCCCCAGCTACTTTCTCCCCTAAATCTCAGTCTCCTGGATGTCAAGGGTGGATGTGAGAGTCACGGTTGGTGATGTTTTTTCCTCTTTTATTGAAGCACCCCAAGTTGGAATTTTCCTTTGGGTTGCATTGGGCCCTGTGGCTTTGAGGTACATACAAGCGTAAGTTCCGCCATATTAGTTTAGGCCCTAATCACCCTATAAAAATTCTCCCCTCGTACCTTAATTACACCGAGGCTTGGCTTACAATAAATCCATACAGGGCGACTGATAAGTGTCCTCATTACCGGTGCCGACTACCAGCTACAATGTACATGTATACATTGTTGTCCTTATCTGTAGGCAGTGGTGTTATACAACAGGTGGTTGAATTTCCAAAATTCCTGCCAGTTTCAAAGTTTTGTTTGACTGTAAACTGAGTCGCCTATACAAACTTCCAAAGAACTGATTTTGTAATTTTTTTGCAGCCGTATTTCTCAAATTTTCTTTTATGGAAGCCTGCGCTTTTGGTATAGGATTTCCAACGTCATACAGCCTGTATAAAAAAATTCCTCTCAGATTACTTATTTTACCTCAATTTTGAGAGTAACAACTTTCAGTTTATTTAACCTCTGCTGGGTACACTTCTCTAGTATTCTAGATGTTATTTCAGGCATGGTGATAAGGATTTCTTAACTTCTTTGAGCTTACAGGCGGTAAGGCAACTTAATTGTATTTACAGTGAAAGTAGCATATTTTGCAGGAATTTTCTTAAATATTTCGTGAAATTTGTGAAATTTGTGAATAAATTTCACCAATTTCTGATAATCACGAGATTTTATTCAGTGACCAATATTTCGTATTATACTCTACATGTATGTAAACCCTTGAAATAGGCAATTGCTACTATCACTAGTGTTTCGCCTGCTTGCCAACGTTTAATGTAACCATTGTCTAATTGCGCATTATGCAGGCAATGTACAAAATAATGGAAACACTTATTATAAATATTTCTGTTCTTAATGTGGTGTTGAACAACATTTTTCCTTCAATACAACATGAACCGTCTTTGAATACCGTAAATACTCGAATAAACCCCGGGGGTTTATTTAAAAGTATAAGGAACATTTACCCGAGGTTTATTATTTTTATTCCTTCAAAGTTGGTACATGTATCACATTAATAAAGAAATGTAATGCAGTAACTTTTGAACACTACTTGTATATTTTGAATATGTTATTGTGACGTCATAGATTATTGCATGCGATATGCGCAAATAACCCACACGTATAAAAGTCTAGCCATGCTCATTTGCAGTGTATAATCCAGTGCAATTAAGTTATTATTATGCAGTGTTATACCTACTATCGGTATGCAATTATAATTAAAAAAAACATTAGCTTTTAATATTAATTACTATGTTTGGTGGATCTATATGGTTTCGTGTTAATGTTACGCCAGTATTGTCCAAGAATGCATGGTATGACAAAAATTTAAACCACACTCTGTGGGTAACTAAAACAGATGCACGTCGTATTCGGATAATCAGATTTTCTTTGCCGGACATTTGTATAGCCTACATGTGCATCAATGACCTAGTCTTAAGTATTCCTGAACAAACTTAATGGTTTGTTCAATTTGTCTGGTTAATTGATATGAGAAATGCAGTGACAATAGTGGTTCAATTTCGTTTTGAGAGTCAGGTTTATCAGATGAGTGAATATCTTTTTACACCATTTAAATTCTTTTGTGCTTAAAAATCTAAGAGGGTTGATTGTGTCGTGGTTGCTGTTATGAAAAACAATACTTTTTTATATCAAAACTAACAATAGAACCAAGGGGGATAGAGATTTACACTTGACACGCTGCATATTTGAATACTGTATTTGCTTCATGATTTTTATCAAGTTCGTGGTTTGCCAACTGAATAAAATACATAAATTTATAAAGAGGAATTTTCCGATGCTCACTTTTCTAGTTTGAAAAAATTGAGTATTAACTTAATATGAACGGGATTTTTTTTAAAATGAAAAGACGTGAATGTTAACATCATAAATAGCTTTAAAACCATCATAATTGACCAAAGAATTGTAGGGCAAAAACTGTGAAGTTCTATATTATTATTACTGCACTCGCTGAAGTTCACTTTAATAGCTTTTTATAACTACACGTACATGTATAGTTATTGTTATTATTATTATTATTATTATCATCTTAAGACTTGAGGCTAGTCTGGTTGATATGTCCTTGCAACGAGTCATTGGCTGGTTATTTCAAATTTTGAATGGCTTCCGCCCTAAAGGGATGAATGTACGCTTAGGCGTGGAAATAACCCGAAAATCATGCAGTAGGCTGCTGGAAGTCATGGTATGCCTCCGGTCGATACTATACATGCATGTATATGAAATGGTTTTTGAACCCTTCAAATATGATAAAAGAAATTCATAACACAAAGGTGCAAAGAACCAGTCTTAAATCCGTTCCTCACCTTCAAGGCTTCGTTTTTCCTACTGGGAGGAATGACGAGGAGCAAATGCTATATCAAACAACGTGAACTATATGTACATGTATCTTTTTTTGGTATGACTATGATATGTATTCAATAACCAACTGATCAAACCAACCAAAATTTTTAAGTAGACGATCACGAGCATCTCTTTTGATCAACAGTTGAATTACATGTACTTACTTTACAATGTAGGCCTACTATACCGTTAGTATGCCGTTAAAGCCAAGACGATATAAAAATAGGACAAAATTAATAAATTATTTTGCATGGGCAGGAGTGTCGTCTGCATGAATCAAGCATGTGGTAATGGCGCTTCATTTACATCACGTGTTCAGTGGTCATAATACCAGCGCTTTATTGAAATGCTATTCAGGATGCGTTTTTAAATTTGACTTTATATATAGTCACGCATCAAAATGTAATTTGTTCGATTTATATTTCGTCTAAGACTAGACAAAATTCGTGACCGGGGGGCCGGGGCTAATATAGCAGTACGCCATAGTTATAGATGTACAGTGTACGTGTATAGCATGAGAAGTCCTGAGACTATATACCGTACTTTGAGAAAAGTTGTCCCCTAGCAATCCTATATGCATTGATTGTTAACTCTCACCATTGTTATATATTTTTGTATGACATCTCAATACCTAAAAAGCAGCATGTTGTCATTTTCCATCAGACTGTGGTGTTTTCATTACAACAACGAGTGACATTAGACAGGTACTATTTTAGATAAGGATTTCTCCCAATGAAAATACACATTTTCGAACCCTCAGCTTATTCTGATGGATGTCGTTTATGGTTGATCCCAATGAGGAGTTATATTGAAGTCTATGCTTTTTTCCTTTGGCATTCTTAAGTCGTCGACTCTCCAGCTCGTTCTGCCCCAGGCGTCGGTAACACTGAACCCTATATAGACGAAAAAATGCCCCTCCAGATCGCTATTTGTTGAAATTGCCACTAAGGTTTAACCTAGGTCTTCAACCTTGCTTTGGAGAATACAGAAAAATCCACTTTTTATTGTCCATAAATGATGCTTATCACGATCCTAAATAACTTTGAGATCCAACTCAAGCACATGAAGTCCATTGACATTGTTATAGAAATCAACAGTTTGTTGATAAATTCGTGTAAGGCTATACATGCATATTTTCAGTGGGATTTTAAAGTCTAAAGGAAGGATTTAGAAACACATGAACATGTACATGTATGTGTAAAAATCTCAACTAGTGAGAGATTTGTGAAGCCAGCAATGGAACCATATATGATACCACAAATAACAAATTGATTTATTCTATGGGATTCTATGGCATTTTTTTCCTTAATAAATCGATTTTATAAGTCTATTGTGAGATCTACTCTTATTAGAACACAATAAACCAATTTATTATTTTCAATTATATTTTATCCAATGTCTATTATTTGAATTACAGTTTATAATTTCCAAAAGCATCATACAATGAGATTTTTCCCTAGGGAAAGCATGAATCTACAGTAAAACCTTCTGTATGTTTTCCTTCATAAAATTATCTTTATAGTGACCACCTGTACACAGTGACCGAATTTGGTCATTTTTGGATGGTCACCTTTAGCAGGTTTTATTGTAGGCCTAAAACATTTCACTTAGACAAAATAATTGTTGACTAATAAGTCCGACAAGGAATAATTTAGTTCCCTACTAAATGAAGAAATGAAATTCGCATGCAGATATCAAATTTATGAAACGTTTTTGCTTCTTAAAATATATGCACATGTATAGATATCAAAGTTTCAGCTAGTTTTAATAGGGCTCTACATGTATTTATTTAAAAAATATTTAAAAAAGTAATGATATAATTAAGTATTACAGTAGCAGTCCCTTCTGATACTTGAACCATAATTCACACAACAAAAAAATCGTTGACATTTACCTCTTTAAAGCAATAATGCAAGTTTTTGTAGATAAGACTGGTGGAAGTTCGTGAGCTAGGGTAGACTGATATAGTGTAATAGCACCTGGGAAACCTAAATAACCTGTCTTGCAGGTGTTTTTATGTAACACGGGTTGTCAGTCCAAAATGAGGCCTGAAGTTAGGTTAGGCTATACATATCTACTGCGCTTGAAATCGATTAGACACATTATGTTGCGTGCACTTATAATTCCTATTTAATGTATGTCAAAGGAATACCACTTTGGAGACTCCCTTTGTAGAATTCAAAATGCTTTGAAACACTGTTTTGACATCGATTTGCATGACGTTAAACGTTGTTCTGTAAGTGTACAATCATTTATGCAGTTCCTTTATGGCAGGTGGCGCTGTATAAACATGTACATTTATAAGAAAATTCTATTTGCAAAATTGACTGCTACTTTGGCGGCCATCTTGCTGGCGTCCACTTGTTTGGAGAAGCTGGCCTAGCAGAGGAAAAGTGATTTATGTTTCAAAAGTAAAGGATGTTGAATATTTCATTTTGTTGGAACATGTACAAATTCATCCTAGTAAAAACAATCTTACATGTACGTTATCTTTAGCCGCCTTCTGTGTTAGTAAATGTCAAACATTAATCGAAATTCAAGACGTGTCCACTGAGTTTGCGCTACCGCACAACCCTTTTGATCCACCCACGACATAACCACAAGAATTTAGACCGTGGTTTTCCATTTAATCATGATCATGTTTTCACGAAGGACAATTGAAAAATGTGGGAGCTGGAGGGTGGTTTATCGATTGAAAATATCTAAGAAATCCGAAAGGAAAAGTTTTCGTGTTACGAAAATATACTGGTAGCCCTACTTTTTTACACCTAGTTAGGTCTATACACAAGAAACCAGGCTTTGATTGGCATTTCGCATGTAGAACAAACCTTCAGGGTGACTGTACACAAATGCAAGGAATTTGAAATTAAATACTCTTAGATAATCGAAAGTTAAAAAATGTGATTTAGGTATTATTGCTTGAACTCATTTTAAGAGTGGCCTATATAATGTACTACGTTCGTACATGACTGCTGATCTGAAATTCTATTTAATGTACAAGCTGTTGTGACGTAATTTATTAAAGGCCCTGGAAGAAAATAGTGTGTAACCTTTGTATCAAGTAGGACTACACGTATTTTGCAACGAAATATTACCTTTATGTATTGTATAACAAATAAATTTACATGTACAGTGGAGTCTCGAAAATTCCAGTAGGATTTGACAGGGACTCTCTCGGATTATCTAAAAACATACAATACGTGTGCATGTACATGTATACATTATAATTTCAATAGCTGTATAATATGCATATAGTGTACATACAGCTACATGTATTTAAAAAGTTGAGGGGAAAAAAATCCGAGACTCCATGCACTGTATTTGAAATCATTTGTATCATATTTTTATATGGGCGTGTGAGGTAGAATACACGGCATGCCATAAGTCAGAAAACTAAAATATTTACTTTCAATAGAAAATACTGAAAAAAGTAATTATTTAGGAGGAAACGGGTCAAGATCACTCGCAAAACTGTCTTGCAAAGTATATACCCAACGTACTTAGGTTTTTTAATTCTTTTATAATCAGGTTCTGGTTTTCTTCTTTTGTTTGTGTTGATTTGTGAGATTCGAAGAAGTTGGTAGAAAAACTATACATGTAGCTAAAAGTTCAACGCAATTTCTTTTCAACATTTTTTTAAATACAAAATAAAAGAATGATCCAATGCATTTGACCAAGGCTACCTGACAAGGTGATGTGGTGGAGTCGAAATAATAACCACGCATATGTGGACTGAACATGCCATTTGATACCACATGAAAAGTACATGTGCAATGTCATATGAGGAAGTAAACACAACTATATAGTTATTTTCTGAATTTTTTTATGTTGCTTTCATCAAGATGTTTTCGTATTTCTTCATACATTAATCACAATATTTAAATTTGGATCCTGCTCTTCTTTAAAAAAAGCATAATATTTTTGTCCAATTTTCCCAAACTATCACCCCAAAAACATGAGTTATATTAATATAAAAAAAAAACAGAAGATATAATGAGAAAAATTTTGTAATTTTTTATTGAAATATTTTGAAATGTTTTTCCTTATCCAAAAAAATTGTCAACTGCTGGTGTTTGCTTCCAGATTACGTTCTATCAATCTCTCGTTATTAAATGCTTTTCTCGAAATGATGGTTTACATTCGATTTCCTTGAAGATTACCTCAACTCTGTAGAGATTTTAGATTGATGAATCTCGACCAAAAGTAATTGAGGGTATGTTCAGTAATTGCGTCGAACTTTGATTGCCTAGGTCTGAAGTCATCTCAAATATACTATTATCATTATAATAAAGCAATCTTTGTGTATTTCTTCAAACTTTCATTTTCGTCAAATAAGCCCACGCAGACGTAATTGCGTCAATTATGGAAACTTTTTCTAAAGAAGGTTAATTTTATGAGATATAGTCTACAGAATGTCGTTCTCTTAAATACAGTGCATCAGTATATCGAAACCTGTAAATAGCGACCCTCTGTATAGCGAACTACCTGGATGTAGCGATCCCGCACATTCGGCACGAATCAATTTTACAGAACCAGTTCGAACTTGCAATTTGCACTCTCCCTTTAAGTAGCGCATATTATGGCTCGATTCTAATGGTGTGCGTTATTCACAGGCTTCGCTGCTGTACACAAAATGGCACGGTCATATGTAAGTTCAAAGATATTGCAAATTGTTGCTGATTCGCAAGCTACTTCCGGATTTTTGTCTTTTTTTTTCTTCAAATAAATGATAAAAACGTATGTCTATTTTTAAAACTGAATCACTGAAACCTGATTTTCAAACAGACAGTGAAATCGGTCACGAGTTTGCAGACTGCTTTCTCCTTTATGTTTTTTTAAGAGGCTGATAACGTAAATATTTTCAAATTCACAATTTATAATTCGTTCTTTAAATACTTTGAGTGATGATTCTAAAAGTGTAGGGCTTTTTAAAATAGCCTAAATGATTTGTAAAGGTCTTCACCATTGTTGACATACATGTACAAGAGGTGGACAAAATAATGGGAACATTTTTAAACACTGCATACAGTAGAGCTTATCCTTATACATTATGGAGTGTATTTTTGATAATGCTGAGATGTTGTGAATTTTAGTGATTGTTTGAAATAATAAAAACCCAATTTCACCATTTATATGAAATGATATTTGGGGCATATTGTATCTCTCATATTGTATGCTTTATTTCCTGTTAAATACATCGAATATCGTTCAAGATAAATCTTTGTATGAAATACATTTTTTTCTGATAACTCAACGTTGTCTTCATATCATTCTTAAGAAATGTTTCATGGTCGATACATTCTTCATTTAGCTATTAATTGTCTTGTTCATTCAGAAATCCTTTCATAATAAAAATTGTTTAAGAAATTGTCTTTTGTAAGCATCCGTCTCGCCTATTGAAAATTGTTTTCTTTGAAATGTGATAACGACATCAACATACTTTCCTTTCAACGATGACACATACATGTATGCTTAACAAAAACCCTTTTTATCCATACCAATATGGTGTCCTCCTATAATATACACGTAGTTAAATTAAAGTTGGTTTATGCCAAGTTTTTAAACTGTTAGATGTGCTAGAAAGTTATTTATACTTGGCCCAAATATAAATTCCTTTGGCTATTATATTGTTCCATATTTAATTTATATTAAATTAAGAAGTTTGGCAATCTGGAAATAGGATTTTCTCTAACTTTTGATGGTCTAGGTCTTTCGAGGACACTGTTAAGAATTCCTGTACATAAATGCTTGTCTTGGGTAGCTTAAATCCGTCATAATAAAAGGCTTATAAACTTTTGATTGTTGCTGAGGAATTTAATTAAATTGGCAGGCATTTTATTTATGATCCCATAATTTGTAATCTGAAATCTTAAGTACATTACTTGGAGGGACATGCATTGCAAACGTAAATATAATAAACACGTGAACACTTTATAATTTCAAATCTTAATGAGCGGTTACCAAGGTGTTAGTTAATTTATCCTATGGTTAAAACCGGTTTTAGATAATCTCCATTGCATGAAATTTTTTATCTCTGAATATATTTAAATCTAAAATTGACAGTCCACACATCTTTTAGTTAAATGGGAGATCTTCCTTGTGTTCTTTAATGCTGATTTGGTGTACATGTATATGTATTTTGACTACTTTTTAAACGGTAACACCCTGGCATTTTTGTTTATAGCCACAAGGCAATGCTTCCATTTTCCTAGGTGTACAAATTGTAGTTAATTTAACCTAAATTTAACTTGCGATTTTTATTACTTTACCCTATTATATCTTGCCTTATATCGCTTTAAAATTCAACTTAATGGGCTAATGTTGTTAAGAAATAATCATGAAGGTGTTGTCCAAAATGAAGTTTTAGATTATTTTTAGATTCTCATTTATATTAAATTATTAACAACCAATAGAAGAAATTTTATTGATAAAAAACAAGAATGTCGATTTTTTCAAGGCTTTTTTTTTGCAAACGTGATAATTATTTTAAGCAATCTCTGTATTTTTGATCATGTAGTTATTAATTATAGAGTAATATAATAAGGAGAATATAATAGTCATTCATCATCTAAATAAGCTTCGTAAACACCTTAGCAAAGGAGTTACAGTACATGTACATTGGTTCTCTTTTTTTGGACACTTGCATGTATGCTGTATATACAGCAAAAAATGTCAAAATGATAGCCAAAACCCATGGTTGTTACTTTTATGCATTACGGTTAAGCATCTCGAATTCTCAATGTTATAGGCCGGACTTTCACGGTTAGTTAGGTGCTATTAAACGTTGCTGTGTTATATGGATCCATTATTGCACCGCAGTAGCAAGTTTATATCTTTATGTGGGATCTATAGGCTTCTTTCGACATCAGTAATCGATTTTGTGAGTTGTGCAACGTTACAAACTTACAATATTGGCTTAATAAAAATCATTATAGTGACAGTTGAAAATCTTCGTGTTTGAGTAATAAAAAATTCTAATAAAAATAGGATGTCATTTTACTACATTTATATGTGAGGCTTGAACCTTATGTTAATATCATAAACCATTGTAAAAACCATAAGCAGTCTATGAATAACTTTCGAAAGATTATCTGAAAGGTTGTAACTGTCATTGTGTCAGTTTTAAGGTGTCTAAAAGGTGGAGTTTATTTTATCATAAACTTACATTTTTATTGATTGCACTTCTAAATAAGCCTACACAGTTGTTAAATTGTAGGCTTGGTACATGTAATGTAGACACATTTTTAATTTGCTGATTTAGCTCATTCATTCAGAAAAATAGGATTAGATTCGCTGAAGAGTTTAAGCAGCTGTTAAGTACATGCACAAAGCAAATATGATTGGTGTTAATACATTTAAAACAGTTTTTTTAACAAATTAAACTGCACACTTACATTGTATCAAGTTTAAGTAGTGGAAACGTGAAAATGAAACATGACACATGTACATGTAGTACCAGTGTCGTTAAAAATAGAAGCTTAAAATTGAAATATATTAAATAAGTTTAAACTAAGCTTAAGACTAAAAAGATTTGAATTTACCAACTAACGACTTGATATAATAAAAGAAATTTCCTTGGAATTAATTATATTTCATTGACAAGCAATGGGAAGAAATTGAAGAGGATGAAACCTTTGTTAATATTACTATGATTTAATCTCATATTTTATTCATCTGTAGTTGGAAAAATGTTATTATATTTTTATGATGTTAGGTTATAGTTCTTTTTTAATTTAGTAAGCGGAAACTTTTTGTTTTAATGGTGCTGTTTACGCATTTAAGTATTGGTCTAAAACTGAAAAAACTCAATAGAATTAGGGCAAGATATTATGTTTTGGATTTGGGTCATCAATAAAATGATATCGTCTGTGCTTTCATTTTTAAATTAAATTTTCTCTGGAACATTGTCCGTGGGGAGGCTTTACCCCTGCAGTTTTTCAATCACTATTCGTCTTTTTAAACGACTTTTATGAAGCCATTGGTCTAATAATTATTTTGAAAATGCTACTATGATCAACAGGTATACTCGTAAACATTTTGCCTGTGAGGAGCACTTATTCAGATGTCCAGTTATATAATGTATACATGTACAGTATAAGTAACCTTTTAGTGTAATTGATGCAATTCAAATAACCCTCTCGTGTGTTCCTGCCCCACTATTACTGCATGAATTGCGTGTTTGGTAAGAGTTAACTTATTGAGTTATAAAAACACATAGACCTACTTTTATAAGGATTGACAGAATATAGACATACTATATAGTGATACTACCTGCACTGATACATTAAAGTTATAAAAAACATGCATGGATTTCTGAAATATGCGAAAGCCAAGCAGTTTTTCATTCTGATTTGTTGAATCAAACGATATGCAAATCTAAGTCACAAATTTCGATATTTTTGCACAATGGTGGTATAATGTTCGTATTCGAATCAATAGAACGTACCATGTGTAATTTCATGTCATGCCATCATCGGGTAAAAAAATCAGTGGCAGCTCTATGCAACGGAAACACTCATTTTAAATAACAATTACACGTGGCTGTCCGCCCCATTTTGTTTCCTGATTCATGAGGGGGTGCCTGATTAATGCGAAAACCTATTTTATCAAAACTGGAAATCTGCGCTTATTTATAATGTCAAATACCATGTGGCTATTTGGTGCACATTTTGAAGTTTATGACCATGGAGTTTGTAGGAAATTAAGAAATTGCACAAGGGTTAGATAAAATTCTAAGAATTGCTAGTTGGGTTTTCCAGGTTTTTAAACTAGTTTTATTTAAATTTATGATCTTACATGTAATAAAATTGAAATGCCATCGTACAGTTTGGTATGCATGGAAGTATTTAGCTCTGGACACGACGGGTTGTACTAAGCTTCAGTATTGATTAACAGGAGATTAATCCAGGTTTTCCCATTTTAATATTTCGTATTGAAATGAGAATTGAAATGAAATTGGTGAAATGAGATTGGCAGAAATGAGATTGGTGCAATCGTGTTATAATTAATGATAATTTTATAATAGCTTATGACACGAATTCTAACTTGTCTTAGAGGAAATTAAAGTCGGACACATCGTGTATACTGCATGTTTTGCATGTACAATTGCGCGAGTGACGTCATTTCATTGTTGTTTTGGCGTAGCTGAAATTTCGCAGCTGAATGCCCACAATCATATAACAACAGCGCTCCATGTTAAGATATGGTAACTGAACACGTGATGTGTTCAGTTACCATATTCAGTTACCAGTGCTTCATTTAAATGCCATACATAATGCATTAATTACCTAAATTTAGTTTTAATTCTGGTATTCAAAACTATTTTTATAGTCTTTAAATTTGACTTTTTAGGCGTTTATCCCTTCTAACTTACTTTTATCCAATTTTATTCACAATAATCCTGCCAGGAATCTGACCAATTTTATTTCGTCGAAGACAAAACAGAAAATGTGACCAAGGCTATAGTATTCCGGTGTCATTTACATATGCATGGATATTGAATCATGTATATGTATACAATTGCTGGGTACACATATTTTCATTTAGGAAAGGCATGTTACATGCATTTTTTTTATAAAAGCATAAATGGTCGATAGTGTTTGTGGATGACGCCTACATTGTATATCATTGTGTGGTAGCGTGCATAAAATGTATAAAAGAGAAAATTGTCGAGTAACAAGTGGAGGGAACGCGCCCTACGAATTATTCAGAAGTGATTAACCAAAAATGTCGGTAATTTGCAAAAGCATAGGAAACGTGACAAATCCTTCTTTTGCTGCTGGATGATTAAAAAAGTGCCTTTGCAAATGTTGGAAATCAACATGATCGGATGTATGTACACATGTACATGCATTTGTACAATTACACGAACATTTCAAGGATATTCCATTCTACATGTACTGTATACAGCTCTCTACTATCTTTACAAAATGCAGTTGACTTTGAAATTGTAAATGTGAATTGAGAGGTACATGTATCTGTACATTGTATAAGACGTTCCCTTGATCCAGTTGCAGTTGCTTGCAGTGGGACAAGGTAATTTCCAGTTGTTTGATATAAAGATTTCTTTTGTATGTAGAGAGAGGTCATTCGAGGTTACCTCGTCAAGTTTCGATGACCCCTTAGCCCGTGCTTTGAAAAAATGTCGGTTTAGCCAGTTAGCCATATTAAGGTTCAGCACACCCTAGTGGTGTATATGAACAATTAGCATTACTTAAAAACAAAACGATCTTTAAATTGTGGAAATTTGTGAAAAAGGTCCATATAAACGTCACCACGAGAAGCCTGATTTCAATGATGAAAATCTAATAGGTAAAATTCTGATCATTTGTTATTTATGGCCGGTTTTACCAACGCTGGTAAAATCTGTGGTCAAGTAACCTGTAGTCAAACTTTGACCACAGTTTGACCTCCCCGTCAGTTGTATGGGTTTTACCAACTGACCTATGTTGGTAAAACCGAATCGGAGGTCAAACTGTGGTCAACTGCAGTTTGACCAGAGGTTAAGTTTGAACCTTCGTTGGTAAAACGGGCCATTAGGGTCCATAAAGCAAAATTTTGATTATTTGGAAGAGATTAATTTAAGTCTGTTTTATTAGAAGAAGAATAAAGAACATATCTTAACATATAATTTTTGGTACAGTTGTTTTCAAAATGAAGAATTGAGCTACCGTACCTGGAAAACATCTCGTGTATTTAAAAAAAAGTAAACGAACTGTATAAACTAATAATTACAATTCAGTTTACCTTGAAGATAGGAGTTGTGTACATGTACTAGTATATTTCCCGGTTTCGTAAATAAAAGAACCAGACTTTAAAAAAAAAACGAGGATGAATTTTCAAATTAAGACAAATTTAACTTCTACTTCTTTATAACATGAGATTTCGAATATCTGAAATAACGTTGATTATAAGAAATGGGAAATACAAAAGAATATAAATTATAGGCTGGCTGGATTAAGCAGTACTTTTAAATTTCTCCGGATGAAATTATAGGCTTTTAGATTAGCCTAATTTTTTGTTACCAAATAGTAGCGTTTTTATACTGCAGCAAGTACTAGGCCATAGATAATTATTTACTTGCAATCGTGATATTTTTAGGTTTCAATGGTATAAAAATACGTAATTGTTTCACTTATTTTACCCTTTAACTGCATCGACATGGTACCGCGGTACCGTGATATGATATTGAGAAAACGAGGTTTCGGTATACATACAACATGCACTGTTAAATGAGTTTTTCTGAAAGATTGCGTAAGTGATTTGCAGTTGTAAGGATCAAAATATATACATGTATACCAGAAAATCCCAAACTGATAGTTTTGTACTACGGGTCTGAAGCCTTTTTATTGCTCATTTACGAGGATTTGCTTGTTAATTGTTCCGGCAGAGATTAATATTACAACGGGTTAATTCTGGAGAATTGTATTTTTAACTTAGTAATTACAGTTGGGATTAAATCAAACTACACTTGTATGATAGTTAATGTAGCGATTTGGTGCAATTATTTTTAAGCCATAGCATTGCTGATAAACAAGGGTTTAATCCCTTATTATTTCCACGGAAGTTAATATGGAAGTATTACCTGCTTTACCGTTGCATACATCCTTCATCCTTGCTGGGTGTCTATGCAATATGTGGAAAACATACTTCAGCTTGCTATCGATTTCAACATTTGTTACTTTTCTACATGACAATCGATATACATGTACAATGTGTATGCATTAGATTTGTGCGAGATTTATTAGTAATCTTA
>JAQGCC010000423.1:0-37774 GCA_034698905.1 Xestoiulus laeticollis
TCAAAGGCCAGATCCTGCGAAATGTGGCAAAAAATACATGAAATGGAATAAGATCGGATATATCTCCCGTTTCTTCTACGGGGAAATAACTACCGTTTCTAACTACTGGAAATATGTGAATATAATCCAATCCAATATAATCCTCCAAACAATGTGGACATTTCATTTGTGGCAACATACTTTTCGGTTAACGAACTGAAATAATTGGCAAAGCTAAAAAGAATTGTGACACCTGTTTTATAGAAAACCAAAACATTGTGTGTCCAGAAAAACATGAATTTCTAAACTACTTGTACCGGAGTTTACAGAATTTTGAAATGGCAGATGATAGACAATACCTGTTTCATCCGCTTTTAATTTGTCGAGCTGCTTAACGAGTGCTATCGGTCCCGATGGAATGCAACGTCGATCTCTCCGAAAGCTAAAAAAGACGTGCATTTGACATGTTCTTCTGGTTAAACGCTCCCTGAGGAAGCGATCGAATTGTTTCTTGGTACCTCGTTTGCATTTGTACCGGGTTCCTTCGGATCACGCCAATGTTGTTGTCGTTCATTAAAAGGTATTGCCGGACCATCATCATGCTAAGATATGAAAATACCATGAAAATGTTACTTGCTTATTAAAACACAAAAAGAGAAAAACCAGAACGCGCTTACTTTTTAGGAGTCTTGACAGGTATTCTAATCGATGTCCCCGGCAGGAGTACATCATTGGATTTTTTTTAGAGAATCCAGAGAAATATACGTATGAAAGTGACTTAATAACGATCTCGATGCATAACCAAGAATCCTTGAAAGCGTAGAATTTGATGAAAGTTAAAAAGTCGTCATGGGCGTGGCTTAAATAACTCATTTGCCGGTCGCGCATGCGCCATATACCTATGTAGAAGTTTTTTGTATGTAGAAGAATTTCGTCGTGACAATAGCTTTACGACACATGTAATTAATAACAACATGGGAGACGACATATCGTAAGCCGAAAAAATGAACTAATCAGATAGGGACAACCATAAATCACATCCAAAAATCGGGTCATTTTCCAAAGGTCAGACATTTATCACGATGAAAATAAATTAAAAATCATTATTTATGTCACGCTACTCCCGAAATTACATCAACACGAATGTATTTTTTTTTTAATTTTAATATGCCACATTTTTTTAGGTCATTACGGTTTGTCCCTCTTGGGTAATTCGGCTTATTCAGTGTCGTTCGTAAGTCGGCTTACTTCGTGTCGAAAGCAAACATGGCGTCTATCACATCGCTTCATTTTGGTAACATTCAAAAACTATTAATTTCTTACATTTTTCGTCCTTCCATTTCGTTAAAACATTGTCAGGTCGTTTCGAGATACAGTACAGAAAGTGCAGAACCATTAACTTACGTCGAGAAAAATGAAGAGGAACAGGCTCGAATCGAAAAAATCAGGAACAAGTCTGGGATGCAAAATCACTTCAGAATTCGAATGAAAGCCCATCAAGTAATGCCAAAAATACAATACGATTTTCAACTTACAACCAGTTACAAAAGAAGAATGTATGCTAAATTGGGACGTGCATCAGGAATAGAGCCTAGCATTATGTGGCCAACGAAACAAGAATTACAGGAGAAGATTGAATATGAAAAGGAGTTTTACCCTAGCTTTGAAGAAATGGTGGCAAAAACACTAGAGCATAAGCGAAGAAGCGAAGAGTTTATTAGAAAAAGGTACAATTCCAGAAATGGGCATGATATTTTTTCCAGATTGTGTGTTAATAACAGCGTTCTAAAACGTTTTTTTTTAATCATAGGGAGCAGTCTGTGGAATACAACATGAGCAAGCTCGATTCATGGTTGGAAGATCTCAAGCGCCGAAGAGACAAGAAACTAAACGAACTTCAAGCTCAAAAGGATAAGAAAGAAGAGCTTATTGAAGAAGTCAGGCAGTACTTTGGCTATCGTCTTAGCCCTAAAGATCCTAAATTTGTAGAGATTTTGGAGAAAAAAGAAAAAGAAGAAAAGAAGATTGCCAAGGAGACCAAGAAGAAAGAGAAATTTGCTAAGGAAATGGCAAAGTTAGCTAGCATGGCACAAGAAGGCAACGAAATTAGCAAGGCAGGTGAAATAGCAACGCCAAAAAAACAACCGGAGACCAGTGAATAAAATGCTTTCACGTTTTATTTGTACACTTTTCATAGATTGATAATTACAATAAAATGTCGATATTGTAATTCAATTGTATCACCATTTTTTCCTCAAATCCTAAACATTTTTCGATTAGATCAGCCCGATCACAAATTCCATATTGTCTCTTATTTTATCTTCATTTTGTAAAATTCTTATACGCTTTCATACGAGTCGTCTGCAGGAATGCTCAGAATGATGTTTTATAATTGGCCACGTTAGGCAAATGCCATCTCTGAGCTTTCAATACATTTATCCAAATTTTATTTTTTTAAGAAAAGATAGAATTCATGAATTCATCTGTTATATAAATTGCTACAAAATCGATTTTTAGCAGTCAGTTTCATCACCTTTCCCCCTCATCAATTTGAATATTCACCACATAATGGTAGAATTCGAAATATAATTGCAATAATTTTGTAAACTACATACGTGCACATTTATGCTAGAATATTTTCTGTTGGGATAGAGAATAATTTACACGTTGAATATTCAGGTTTATCCAGGTTTGGTGGACGTTTCATTCCAGCCATGGTGTCGAGTCCATCAAGAGTCTTCTATTGAGTATGCTACAATATACACAAGCATTAATTAATGATCGGCGAATTTCATGCTCAAGAAAATGAAAGGTAAGCTTTTTGATAAAACCAGGCGTTATTTGATTTTAGCAAAACTCTTCATCGTATACATGCCTTTTTCAGAAGCAATAATTCCGATGCATGGAAAACAAACAGAAACATCCATACAAAATTTATTTCATTAAACATTTTCACACAAAATGACTCCCTACAATCAAATGGGTTCCTAAAACCCTATCCAATTGTTGACGTTAGGATCATAAAAAAATCATATTGTTTTCTATTGGCTTTTTAATTTATTGCCCTATGATACAGCCAATACATTTATGAGCAAAACATAACAAAAATAACTATGGTCAATAGAATAAAACCAATAATTTTAAAGGTAATATAATTAAACACTAATGTTCCCCTTTATTTCTTATAACTTTTTTTAGTCAGTTTAGTTGCAAATTCGGATTTAAAATTAAAATTATATGCTATATAACCCAAAATGTCTTCTACTTTTTACAGGTAATCCATAAGACCAATATACTATTGTTCTTTATAGAATTTTAGACCAGGGACAACAAAATAATTTTATTATTGTATTATTTTTAAACATCCTTTTACACATTTTTTACAAGAAGATTAATTTTCTAGAAAAATAAGCAGGAGAAGTTATCTGGAAAACGAGGAACAAGAAGCTAGCCCACGTTACATTTTCGTGAATTTGTTCTGTTTGTTGTTCCTCGTAAAGATATTCCTCGATAAAAGATATTTTCATCTTTTCAAGAACTTCCAGACCTCGAAAAAAAAAAACTATTTGGGTTATTCAAATTTGTGCCTTTCCCTGTATACCAGCAAACCCAACCAACCAGCATTGAGCGCCACCCTATGCATTAACGAAGGCAAGCAAAAGGAGGGGTGAAAGCATATGCTGCCAAGCTATAGCAAATCTTCTACATAAGGGGAGGGAAAAGGTCGAAAAAGTTGAGGGCCGTTAAGTTATGGAAAATGTAGGCAAAAACCACCTTATTTCGTGAAATCTCAACCGTTTTTGTGTAAGGATTGCCCATAAAGTGTATCGGAGACGTCAACTATCAAAGGTAGGTCCAAAATCCATCGTTTTTTAAGCTAAATCTACTTGAAAATGTGCTAATGGTGCCTAGGCCTTCGAGTATCGTTAACCCAACTGCCGTTGTTTGTCGCCTACCCTCCCTGTTGTTGAAATTTTCAACGCTGATGTGGAGGTCTTGCTTTTTTCCTCTACTTTTACGAAGATAAAATTTTATCTGTGATCATTTCTTCAAAGTTTTCGAGCTTTTTCCAAAGTTTCTCAATGGAAAACTTCGAAAAAAAGAGTTGCAAATGTGTGTTCTAGAACTTTTCAAAATAGGTTCTTGGTTTCATCTCATCACACCAGATTTAACTACATTTTATTTTTATATATTATATTATATTTGGTTAAAGATTTTCAGATAAATTTTATTCAAACAATTCGAACTACAAATATGCAGTTGGCCTACTTGAAGAGTTTGTTTTCTCTGCAATTTTAAGCCTAAACTACTTCCAGGTTCATTTTTAATGTTTTTATTAATTTTTATATATTATTAATAATATTTTAAAACGATATTTGCACTTAAATATGCTTGTAATAGTTCCTAAAGTTTCTTCATGTCAGAATCGTGTCGGAACCGACATTTTGGTGGACATTGATTTTGGGGTCATATGTAGCCTATATAGTTAGGCTTATCTAAAAATTTCCTAAAAGCTTGATTCTGAATGATAAAATTGAAATTGTAGAACTAATCTAACAAAAAGACTTTCGCTTATATTAGGCCTAATAGTTAGACAACTTTCCGTCATTGGACCCGACGTTATAAAAAAATCCCCTATCATTGCAACATGATCATACAGACAATTCTGAAGAGACATCTTTCAGATATATTACAGATTAGAAATGTACTATTTTGACGAAATTTCTGACTTGGAAATCAAACACGATTATGTAAAAATGAAACCAGATTTATAGCTGATTAAATGATACCAATATATTCCAAAGTGCAAATGGGTCCTTCATCAAAATTTTAAATGTCTCCAAAAATAGGCTTTTTAAAACTTATATACATGTACAACTTTATAAAGCCCTACTGGCCATGAACTTTGTTTTGTCTACTTTGCCAAATGCAGAAAAAAACAAGTGTAACGACCTCGTAATGTATGCTCAAGCCTTCTCATTGCGTTTATCCATAAGTAGAACAATTTAGCAGAGAAAATTAGCAATTCAGTGTAAATTAAACACAAGTTTTCAGAATCGAAAAATAAAGGAATTTCACAAACGAAAGGTGTTAAAAGTCGCACCAATATAACGACAATTGTGTAAGTTGTATTAATTCCAGCTCTTAGTGATGTTTTGAAGGATAATAAACCCTATCAGAACTTAAGACCAGATGTATTTTTAGCCTCTTTTCACGTTGACTCATCGATGACTACCGAGCCCCAGTGCCCATCACTACAGGTGCTCATAGAAAACAAAACTAAGGCCCCCAAGGCTAATCTATGAAAGCTCTATTCTTCAAAATAACAATTTTACTGTCTTAAAATAGGTCAAAGCTGGGACCAAAATAATCGAGGTGTATGAGTCAGAACATAATTTGGCCCTAAACTTGTGGGTCCTTGATTTAACCGTTAAAATGGCCCTTAGGCATTAGGGTGAAACTCTTTTAAGGTTTACAAAGAAATGGCCTTGTTATGTTTTTCAGCAAAGTGATTTGGCCAAACCTTAATCCTTTATCTTGCCTTCTCATATTGCCCAATGGCCTGATGTAATGTTAGCTGCTTAATTACTAATTAAGCAAATTTTCGATCTAAATCTATTAGTGTGGGGGAGTTTCAACAAGGTCTTTGTCCAGCGATTATATTTAATGAGAGTTTGGTACAAAACCACATTGATATACATGTAATTGCGTTGAGAGGTGAACTTTTCAGCTGTTGTTGTTTTTGAGGGTTGTTACCCCGAATTAATTTATAAGCCAGGGATTAATTTGATAACTGAAGTGGCAGAACGGTATCTGCAGACATTTATCTTGAGCGAGACATCATTTTGTGATGCTGTTATCACGTTTTTGTAAAAAAAAAACAAAAAAAACAGTAAAACCTGCTAAAGGTAACCACCTAAAAATGGCCAAATTTGTTCACTGTACAGGATCACTATAGGTCTTGTCCTACTGAGAATTTTTATAAAGGAAAACATATACAGTGTACACTAAAACCAATTTATGAAAAGTGGTCTATGAAGAGGGGGGTCACTTTACCATGTTTTACTGTATTATTAGCAATGAATATAACTGTATACTTGGTCATTAGCACTTGAACAGATAGCATTGAAATTTTTCATAAAGCCTATTAGAAAAATTTAAAAATTATGCTAAAACAAATTAATCCTCCAGAAAAGCCTTTTGTGAATTTATTTTATCCGCGTATTTTTGGGGTTATTTATTGGTATAAAAATATAATAGAAAATATGGCGTGTTTAAACTTAAGCAAAATACTGATTTTTTTACCTAGGCCTATAGGTTTTTTTTTTTTTTAAAAAGCATTTTATAGATATAAACAACTTTCTTTTAAAATATGATTTTGATACATTTACCCTGAGTATTAAATTAAGGCGGTTTGTAGAGAAATGAATTATTGCTGTAGAAAGAGGCGAGGTAAAAATGAGGATTTTCTAGTGTTATTACCCTTCCTAGCCTAAAACTTTGTTTTTGCCCTTGTTGATTTCTTGTATAGTTGGGGGTATAAAAAGAAAAGGGAAACGAGTATAAAACCTCAAGCAAATGTGGGCTAAGGCTATTCAGGCCTATTAGATTCCCTAAGGCTGATTACTTAAACGATGGCAATGCACTTGATTAAAAATGCTCAATTTTGGTTCGCCTAAGCTTTAGGGGCTTTGTAGAATTTCCTACTACATTTTCCCAAGAGATACCTTTTAAACGTTTGAATAACACCGCAACATCAGTAGTAACACATTTCTGGAGCAAATCTTGATTGGTTTGAACTTTGCTTTAACTCAGTTATAGACTATAGGCCTACATTGGTTTGTTATAAAATTTCTTCCTTACAAATTAATGTACTGCAACTTAAAATGTTATTTTGTGAACCTTAGCAAAGTATAACATTTAATACAAATTTATTTGGCATCTCTAAAATATCGAGTCTAATGAAGTGATGAAAATTTTTTTGTAGAGGCATTAAAAGGTAAAGAAGAACAAAAACATATTTTGTGAGTTTAAAAATTAGCTAGAAAATACAAAAACTCCCAAAATAAGTACTTATAGACACTCCCTAATAGTATGCAATTGGGTCCTTTCATAGTGAAATAACACTGAATAATTAGGTTAATTCCTATAATTTAAGCATGTGAAACTAAGTTTATCCATGATATTCACACCGGTTAGTAAATACAGTAGCCTACTTATACAGGGAATGTCCTAATTATATTTATAATAATACATCTACAGTACAGCCTGTCTAAAAGCATTGACCAGTGAAAAATATGCTTTTAGAGAGATTATTATTTCACAAATGATGCTTTTAGACAGGTTCTGCTGTAGTTCAGATGGTGCTATGGTCCTAATAAGTTTGCAATATAGCAATAATATAAATTGTATGACCAAAATACATTAACAACAAAGTGCTCGAATGTCTGCCAACACGTTAAAAATTTAAGCAACCCCTAACAATCAAATAAACGAAAATTAATAATTAAAAACACACTATAGGCCGAGGCCTAGTTTTCAACTCCTGTTGACGAAACGCAATACTCCTAATAGCCTTGACAATTAGACTTCGGCATTATAAACTACTTTATATAGTGCTAGGTTTACTTCACAACACCGCACAGATCAGTTTACAATGCTAACCACCTCGAGCAACCATCATGCTGGAATGTAAATTGCCAACAAGTCAAAAACAGCAGTGTTCTATAACTAAACACTAAACACAAACTTAAATCTTGTGTTGCTAGAGAAAATGGACACTTATCCACACTGCTTTCATCCGGAAAGCTAACATTCAACAATAGTCCTGGCATTTTTAGTCCTCTTTCCAACAATGACTTTTTATTTGATAATCCCGTTAAAGAGTAATGCCCGAAATGGTAATGACTTATAGGATCCAAACCCACGATATGTGACTACGTGGGAAGGGCATAGAAACGTGTTCAGAAGTTAAATTGAAAATACATCAACGAGGAACCTACATTATATATATTGTACATGTATATATTATATATATATATATATATATATGCATGCATGCATGCTCACGAACAGGGGTCGCAGTGCCATGGGCAAGTGACCAAAAACAGCTCTAACATTGTCAAGAACTGTATATGAAAACACTTTTGACAGTCTCAATAAGGCAGGAATCTCCACTTAATTAAAACGAGTCTTGGATAAGTGCATTTTTCGGTTCAAAGCCGTTGAATCAAATTTCTTAGACTCGGCTGAGGTTTTAGGATGGCTTTGTTAAACTAGATGTATTACATGCATGTACTAGTATATGAAGGCACGTATGTGTTAACTGGTGAGTTGCATACATGAGAGCGACTGCTAATTTAGTATTATTAAATTTGTACTTGCGTGCTGTTTGACGAAATAAACTTGACAGAAATGCACCGAAAAGCTGGTTTATTTTAACTGTAAAATTGCAGCATTTTTTGACCAATTTCCTCCTCACATTGTATTACATTATCACGCTTTTCAAGTGTTTTGGACTTATTCTTTTAAATGAATTGTTTGCATTACAACAGGGGTAAATTTACTTTAAAGTGTCGAACTATCAAATAAATATGAAAAGGATTTCATTAAAATCGTGTTGACCTTAAATTATAGCCTACTATGCATACGTTGCAGTGACCCTATTATAAAAGTGCCAACGCAATGCATTTGCCGTTTTATAGGTTTTACACTTTTACCAGGATGCTTGAAGTATTGAAGAAAACCTAAGGCATGCACTTTGAAAACGAAAGCTTAATATAGACTCGATTTACCATCCATAAAGTCTCAAGAATTACATTTATGCTAGGCTGGTGTTCCCGATGTTCAAGTTTAATGAAAAAAAATCAAAAGTAAACGCGGGGTTTTACAAGGGTCTATTTGCTTTCATCCCCCCCCAACTCTAGTTTTCAAAAAAGGTGCTAACCTTTCTCGAAGCAATTGTTTTCCCCGTAAAATTTTAATAGCCATCTCGTCCCTAATCTGGGCGTGGAACACATAAATTGCCCTTTCCAGACATGTTTTGAAGTATATAAAAATTACCCAAAAGAATCCTTCATTGGTATTCTTTAGATACATGTGTATAAGTGGACTGGCTAGTATACAGCTTGATTGCAGTAAATGCAAGGGAAATTCTGGAAGATACATGTACAAGTAAAACTGATTTTATATTCCATTCTAACATGATATTCTTGATAAAGACTAGCACACATTTTTTTCGGTGAAACTATTTTGGTAATGTAATTGGCTACAGATTCGTTTGCATGCAATATAAAGTTCAAACCTTGCCATGAAAGTCTAAAACTTTTCACAAATACATGTACATGTATTTTATGTGCCCAAACTATGTTTTTGGCACGTGCATTTGGTGTGCCTATAATCCATGCTTTTTGGCGAAGCGCCCTCACTTTTGTGAAACTTATGCATAGGCTGTAACAAATTGATGATAACAGCATTTTTCGTAAGACAAGTAACAAGAATTTACCTTATACTACATGTATATGGTGTGCTATTTTTAAACTTGAAAATCTTTCAAAAATTCAACCCTAACAACTATCGATCACAAGTGTTTGTCAAGTGATGAGAATAGCCAGTGCTTTGTTTTTATGGTAGAACGTGTTTTTGGGAACTTTTCTGGATGTTATTACACTGGCAATAACTTAAATGCTACAACATAATCGAGTATTTTGGGGTTTGCAAGACGTTGCTCTGTCGCATTTTCTGCTTAGATGCTATTTCAATTTGAACCTTCCAAACTTTACCAATTTAGGACAGTTTTGCTCAAGTTGAAATTGAGGGGTTAATGGGACTAACCTCGTAACTTCTTGTCTTGGAACTGAACTTAATGAAGATTAAACGATAACTAAGACTTCCTGAGCCTGCAAAAAATATATTAAAAAAATGAGATAGGAGGAGGGATGGCAGCTTTTTTAGTTGTTTTCCCATGGCTTTTTTTATATTGAAAATATACAAGGAGTTTGCTTTGTTGGTTTTTTGTCGCCAGGTTTCAAACCTGAATTTGCTCTTATACTTATTTGCACAATGTTTAGTTTGTTCGCAGGTCTGGATTCTAGATAGGGCTCCTAAAAAACAGCTCCCCCATGCAGGATTCGATACTACAACCCTTAAAGTGTTTCCACATAATCTCAATGCATTCAAGATTATGCGTCTGCCTGACTGATAACAAAATGGTATAAAAAATAACAAAGAGCTTTTTTAGTCTTGAAAATTGAAAATGCTTGCTGGAAGCCCCAGATTGCACTTAAAACCATACCAAAGACGATACCGATATTGCGTTTGGAAACAGAATGCTGAAATTTAAGCTATCGACTATAATCAGCAATTTTTTAAAAGTAATTGACTTGTAATCAATATTATGTACGAGCGTATAGTATATCACAATGTCGTGTGGGTAGAAAACCCTGATGCAGGAAAATTTTACTACGTCCTCAATTTGAACAAATTTGCACAGCAGGTTTTAGATTAAAAGTAGTTATTGGTTTATCATAGATAAACATGTTTTTAGATACGATGCACATGAGCGTTTTTCTCCTGTAGGCCCTATAGAGTCTGTACTGAGTCTTACGAATCCAGATCGCAAGCGTGATTTTTCCCTACGACTTTTTCACAGAAGTGCCAATGATTATGTTTATTTTTAGTCCTCTACAATAAGGGTACTCTGACAACTGAGCAAGTAAAAAATTTAGTTTTATGAGGTTTGAGCATTGACCTTGTGCATTTCTGACTCTGAGTTGAGTTGCATATTTTTTCCCTAACACAAACTTGCATGCTCATACACATGTACATTTAAATCAATCCTATGCACACCGTTTTCCTATGACAAGTGAAAAAATCCTGAGCATAACCAATGCACCAATCAGGATTCAGAAAAATGTCACGTGGCCTAGGTGCAATTCGAAAAATAAATAAAAAATTGAGGAACCGTTTCATTCCTCAAAAATATGCTCAGTTGTCTGAGTACCCTTAATAGGGCATTTGGAGGTGTGATACAGGGGTGATAATGCCCATTGTAGAGGACCAAATCACTCTTCCGTGAAAAAGTCGGAAGGAAAAATCACGCTTGCGATCTGGCTGCGACTCAGTACAGACTGTATAGGAGAATCGGTCTTCTGGTGGACAATGTAATGCTAATGTACTTAACCCGCTAGGTGGTGCTGAACCGAAATATGGCAAATTGCCAAATAATTGCTATGTTTTATTATTATTTATCCGTATAACTTTTCTGCAATAAAATCAAGGCTACGTCCCTGGCGAGTTTATGTAAACTAAAGCGTTAGGTTTCCCACAGTGTACTTTTTATATCATAAACACAAGCCCCACCTGATTAGTTGCAGGGTGCCTGCAGGCAAAGTTTGTTACATGCAAACTTAATTTTCCCACACGAATTTCGTCTTTCAAGACATGGAAACCATTCTAGATTTGGTAAAAAATCTTAAATTACGCTTTTTTTAGATGGTAATTTAAAACCATGTAAAAAATGGTAAACATCCCCTGCATTTCCAAATCAATTTGCAACAAAGAACGAAAAGTTGGCAAAAAAGCAAAGTTGAACTTTAAAATACTAAAAATTGTTAAACTTTGCTTAACACTGTGTGTCATTACACATTAAGAAGAGTTAATGCATCTCAACAATTGTCTTAATCAATGGGGAAAAAATGGGACAACAGTGTGAAAAGCAATAGCATTTCATGCTGCTGCAGAACAGCATCAATTTACTGTTCATATTCTTAGAAAATCTTAAAAGGAATTAAGGAATGCTCGAGTCTTGTTCCCTGCAACGTGTTCCATGTTTTGCAGAGATTTGGGCTATGCCACCTGCCTGCTAATTTGTCGAGGGCAATTTGTATTGCATAGCCAGCGATTACGTTAACAATGGTTGGCACAACCACATATCATGTTATTCAGATTTCAAGCAAGAGAGGGAGACAGAAAAAACTGAATTTAAAAAAAAAATAGTTCTTGTTGATAGCAAAATCCAAAAGCCTAACCTTGTTTATTGAAGTTTAGCTTTGACAGACAACCTCAAACTGCTGTGTGCCAAATAAACAGATAACGAATTCACGGTGCTTACATTCAAGTGTTACATGTGTATATCCAGCCAAACTTCAAGGTGAAGCTCAAAAAATTGTGGGCCAGTCAGTTTGTGGCTATACATTCGTCATTAACATTCACATTAACAAGTGACTTAACGACTGGCTTTGATACGAGTCAAATACACCGAAACATATCGACATGTAAAAATCCCCTAGATACAGATGGTCATTTTGGATGGCGAAAATGATCTTTATAGTGGACACTGCTGGGTTTTGTTGATACTAACCGTGGGAATTTTATCCTTGAAAAGACTTATTGTTTATTATCAGATTTCTTCAATGATTTCTGTAAGAAAAAAAAATGCTGCAAATTTTAACCAGCACGAGTGTCCAGGGTCCAAGTTTGGACAGTTGAACAACAGGGGTGTTGAGACAGACTATATCCCCTTGTATTTGATTAATGCATTGAGCCTGTCCACCACATCATGGAATTCTGTCAGCATGCAAAGTTCTTTTAGGGTATCCAACAACAACACATTTCGCAGCACTTACATTATTTTGTACACTCCTGGTATATGAGATTTAATCCAGTTTACTAAAGACCTGTTTATTCAATGCTACCAGCATAATGACTGAAAAAACTAACCTCTGGTGCCGTTGTCGTGTTATCAGTTGGGTATGCAAAGTTATTTTTTTATTGTTATGTCTGTGGAATAATGCATGTCTAATTGAAATTTGCCAATTACGGTGGCCAGAAAACAAATTAGCATTTAATGAAGGTACTTATCATGGCGATGACGACGTCCAATTGTCAGGATTTGCATTTCGTATCATGTTAATTAATTGTTGGGTCAAAGCAGTGTTTAAGTTTTCCATTCGTGATAAGATATACCAATTGTCTTTACACCTACAAACCATCTTAACGAAATTGGTTAGTCATTACGAAACTTTGTTTCAACGCATTTTGAGCTCACCTGAGACAACTTATATGCAAATGCCATGACTTTGATGAAGGGTGTTTAAAGCTTCCTGGATTCAAGACAAGTCGGTTAATTTGACTGAATTGATTCACATTAAAAAAAAATGTCGATGTCGCCTTTTCAATTAACTGCCCAGTGCCCACAACATATTGAAGCAATTTAATTCAGTGGGTTCGTTCGCAAATCCCATCTATAGATATGCAAACATAAATCAATGTTAACTAAAAACCATTGAGTTGAAATAAATTTAATGATTTATCCAGAAAAAATTGATATTAAATCGGTTTCTGTTAAGAGGGTTGCATACCAGAATAAGCCTTTTTTTTCTAAATTATTTTTTAGCTAAATTTTGGAAACTGTTAGGAACAAATGAAATGTACGAGGACCTAGCATAAATATTCTATTATTTGTTTAAATTTTTTGTTTATGTATACATGTACAGTATGTATATTCCATTTCATGGAAAATATGTTTGTAAAGTTTATAATTGTAGAGTGTCTGGTAAACTTTACAGGCATATTTCCATGAAATGGAAAATACATAAACATAAACAAAAAAATTAAACAAATAATAGAATATTTATGCTAGGTCTTCGTAAATTTCATTTGTACCTATCAGTTTCTAAAATTAAATTAAGAAATAATTTTGTAAAAAAGGCTTATTCTGGTATGCAAGTACCCTCTTAAAGGACATCATTTTGAAGAGACGATGCTGGGCAATTTTGACCCCCTTACACATTCTCGAACCAATTCCTCTTGTAATTGATTCTGGTGTTTTTTTAGTGTTTAGGATTACCCTTTTTACAATATAATCCTCTCGAGGGAACAAGTGTTGGGCTACGACAGGATTTTTAATAAAAGTTACTAATGGATTTTCAGAAAGTTTTATGTGCAGGCGCATTAACCTTTCTCTGGCACTCAGCATCATTTTGATGAAGCCGAAATGAGAAACTCGGTTACATGATTTTGCCAAAGGGCTTACAGGTAGCGAAATAAACAATGCATAATGCATCCGCGTAACCCCTTATATCTGTTTGATTTGGGGTTGGTCATGTTGGTTTTATATGCCTTCCAGACGTTTAGAGGCTCATGGTTCAGGCTTATGCCCCCGCCTGACTGGCACCTGACAATGTTTGCCGATTAAAAAACAAGAAGAATACATTAAAAAAAGAATGTTTACCCTGGTAAATATTTCCTGTAACCTTTCAAACACTTTAATTGCTCGATTAATTAGCCTTATTCGTGTTCAGCACCCCCTGGTGGCGTATAAGCCTTTTGCAAAACGATTCCTACATGACAGCTCCTAGCTTTTAGGCCAGAAAAGGTTATTTTGTTACATTGTGGATTGCTTGAGGTACCGTTTTAAAAGTCCTTGCACAACCATGGGGTGATGAACAGGAAATGTTGTGCATTTGTAAAATCTGACTGAAGCGTCATATCATTTGCATCTGCCTTTTGAAACATGTTGTGTGTAGATGGCGCTAACATTTTCTCCTTGGCACTTATTCGACTTTTCAAGCCTGGTAGCAACCTCCAATTCTATACCTGTTACACATTGTAGCAATATTTGCCAGTTATGCATGTTGAAAAAGCTTGCACTGTAATTACTTGGTATCGCATGGCTAATTAACTATGAAATATTTCGTTTCTTAAAATAGCGACATAACATATGGTTTTGCTGTGGTGTTTTTTAACTAGTTTTCTCTAAATGGAGCATTTTGGCCCCCACCTTAGTGCTCAAGACTGAAGCAGTGCGTTATTTTTAAATTTTGTAATATTCGGGCAATGCTAAATATCGTCACTGGGCATTCGGCATGCATCTGGCACTCGAGCTAATAATATATTTTCTTAATTGGTATTTTCAACTCTGGTATCTCCAACTCTTCAATACTCAGGATTCCATCAGACCTAGAAAACCTGGGAAAATATTGCATGCAAGTTCATTGCAACAACCTGTAAAGTCAGGGAAGTTTAACATTTGATTTCTGCATAGAGGAACCCTGATTTTTACTAAAATTTTAATTTTACGTTATAACCTTACTTTTTTATGTAGTGCTTGAAGTTTCGAATTATATCAGCAAATGCAAAAGATTCATTATAATTTTTTCGTCTTTATAAGGCATCTATACATGTATAGCTTCAGCCCATTTTTTAATGTTGCATTTTTGAAATGCCAGTGCAGTGCTATTTATTTAATGAGGAGCAAATAGACAAAAAGGCATGGCCCACAAATTACCAGTTTTTAGAGGTATGAACACGTTTCTAAACTGAGCTCAACTCATCCTTCACAAATCTTTATTTAGTAACTAAATAAGATTGACTACGAAGGCCTATGGGGAAAAATGTTAGTTAAAGCTCATCAACTAAGTTCCTTTCCACTTTTTCTTATTTCCAAAATTAGTTAACGATTTATTAGCCTAACCAAAAGACTGAATTGGAAAAAAAAATGTGTAGTTTTCTAGAGTTGCAAAAACGAGGGTTTACATTTTTCTACCATACATGGGTTGTGGTTTTTTGCATTTTTATGCGAAACGTATGAAGGTGGGGTAAACTTGCCAGGGCAATGTTTTCATCGAGGAAGGACTTATAATTGTTGTTTACTTTGAGAGGGTTTTATTCGAACTTGTTTATTTTATCCCGTTTTTTCATCGCTTTTAACTATTTTTTAAAGTTTTGTGGGTTTTTTTACTTGTTTTTATTTCGAAAGACGATATATTGAGCTGTCATAGTTGAACTCGTTCATGTAGATCCAAATGAAAAAAGCATTTTGAAGGATTAAAAAGCATTTGGTTGCTATTTTGGCAATGTTGGAGTAATGGTCTACTTCTTTCAGTCAGGTCAGTTTCTCATCTTGATTATTAAGAGTGAACTTTAAAAAATATATCCTGATATCTCACTGCATAAAAATAATAATACATGTAGCTATAGCTTGTTAAATTAGTTTTAAAATGGGGCATCAAAAAAGAGATGTTGAATTAAACTTCACTTCAGAAGGATTAACCCTGTTTTACATCATGCATAACTTTTAAATTAACTCGGCTCTATTTACTTGATATCTCCTTGCATCTTTAATGGTTCACAAAAGCTTGAATTTCTATAGAGTGAGATTTAATATCGCATCCTTGTTATAACAATAATACGTGGAACTGGAGATGGATTTCTGATTCAGGTAGGGTCAAACTAGCTCCCTTGTAGCAAGTTGTGAATTTCGTTTTGTACAAGCTCTCAGCAAGATTATTCACTCCAAAAGAAATATTTAGTAAAACTTTGAAAGTTTGTTAACGCTATGCATGTATATGAGTCAAGAAGTTATCGAAATACATGCAGCCATAGCTTGCCAAGCATTACAAGTGGGTCTTTAGGCCTACATATAGTAAACACTAAAACCTTTGACAGGCTTAGGTCAATCTTACAATTGTTTTCTTTATCAAACCAACCCCGAACACATGCATTCATCTGCCAACTTACCATTTCATAACTCTGCAACTTGATACAATTTTTACGACTATTTAAAAGTTCACTGACACGCAGTCCTCCAGAATAGATTTGAACTTCACATCGTCTTGTATATTTTTACAAGCACTCACAATGCTTCGCACAAATATAAATTTTAGATATACCCTCTGCAGATTTCATAAAACAAAATTTGTCCAGAAAAGAAGGAAATTCATGTTTGAATTAAGAGAATGTATTGTTCTAAGTGTTGCAAAGGAAGTATTAAAATGAATATTTAAGGACTCTTTTCTTTTGATGGAGGGCATCGGCATATCCGATGGTCCTCCATAAACATGAATAAAAGTGTCACCGGGAGACACACAAAAAGTCAAGGAAAAGGGGGAAAAGGAAGACCTGTGAGTTATGCAAGCAGAAAACTTCCTTGAGCACCAAATGGATTGGTGGTCCCATCCACCTGCTGCCATTTACCATTTGTTGGTGCTAGTTTTAGAACGATGGGACTAAAACTGGAGTTTTCCAGAAATGTCTTTTACGATCAGGTTACACAATCCTTTCGAAATGCTGATTTTGTCGTTGTCATTGGGTGGTTAGAAAATAATTTTAAATCCCTACTTATACTAGTGCTCGGTATAAAGGTTCCTGCCAAGAATTCTGATCCAGGAACAGACTTTATGCAACTGACGAGAAAGAACAACCTCAATTTGTCATCTCCTGGTAGCTTATTTTGAAAATGCCACTTGTGACTTGTGAGGTCCTTGTAGTTCTATAGCTGAAGACTATATGCTGACTTCTTAGCCTTTGATAGGCTTGGGCAGCATTACACCTTACTCTAGATATTTTGATAAAACCACACAGCAATTTCAAGAGGTATTCTGCTAATATAAATATATAATTGGAATTCCTTGACTTACTGTAATGCAGTAAACTTTCAGAAAGCCAAAAATCCTGGTATAGATTGATTTTAAAGTCTTTATGCAATATTCTTATTTTGCAATGTGACAATTTTACGTGTAAAATAATATCCTCCATAAAGTGATATTTAATAATTTTTATTGGTTCCAATGATTTTTTTAATATCAACAATGGAATTGCAAATTATCAAACATGGAATCAAAAATGTAAAATATGTAAACAAATGATAGGGAGGTACAGGTCAGTTAAACTTTGCTTGTGATACCAAATAGGCCTAACTACCGAAAACTAACTAACTACCGAAAAAAACGGGAAAATTCCCTATTTTGCACCTGTGTAAATAGTGTCGACCAATGGCTAGTTACTCATCAAGGATTAAAAAAGGTAAATTCCCTATTTTGCTGCTACATGTATACACTGTAGCATGTTTACAGATGAATCTGTCTAAAATAATATTTTTCCCTGCATGTCCCAAAAGTATCATTTTAAGCAGGAACTGTTTTGCACCCATTCGTTAACGGGCACGATAAAATTTATATAAAAATCAGGAAATTTAGTTTTTTTTTTCCTGAAGAGGTCTAAGAGACAGAATCCCTGTAGCTTCGTTATTGGTAGTTTGTTTTACACCAGCATTTAACGAGATTAACAAGATAACTTTTCCATTATTTTCCACATAAAATTTTCTTTGATAATGACAAGAAAATCGCTCAACTGTGTAATTTAAGGTATGAATAAAGGGAAGATTAATTGTCCCAGGGTAAGCCATGTTAAAGTGGCCAGAGGGATAGAGGGGAACACTTTCAAGAGATTTTAAAAAGTAAATTTTGATGCAAACGAGTTTTCCAATGAAGGTTTCCAAAACCTTGTTCTAGTTAGTATTCAACTCGGCTCTACCATCAGCCCACATAGAGAGGGTTGGGTCAAAGGTCGACCTCCACGTTTTCAAAATGCTAATTCTGTGTCTGTTGCCAGTACCTAATTATACGATCTCTTGACATTTTGAATGTTAATACAGTGGTTTGCCCTCTTCAGATTGACCACCCATTGGAAAGGGATTCAATATTAATGCTATTGAACAATTTTTAATTTTTAATATTGCGTTATCATCTCCAAATGGCTTTTTGTAGGTGAGCCACCAAAGTCATTTTCGGAGGTTCATGTAGGACAACTGTAGAGGGTGGGTAGCATCATGTAATAATGCATTTTTTTATACAACGACGAGCTTGGAAGGTGGGAGGAAGAGGTCAGAGGTTAATGAAGACCAACGTTGCATTGGACCTGCTATGTTCGCCCAAGCATAGTGTGAATTCGTTTCCATCAAAATTTGAGGACAGGTTAATTTTTCTTATCTTACGTGATCAATGGCAGTTCATAAATAAAATGTATTATGCTGAAGTTAAAGACTTTAGCTACAGGAAGAACACTTTTTGGCAAGTGCTAAATATATGGAAATCATGAACTATGTAAGAAAGATTTACTCGCTGTAAAATAACCCCTTTTCTTGTTTTGCTAAATGAAACATCAGAACATTTGGAAATACATGTAGAAAATAAAGGAGCAACATGACACTAGATTGGTGAAAAAGTCCATAGTCGGAAATGGCACATGTACTGAAGGGAAAAATGACTTTTTCTGAAAGTAAGGAAAATTTAACTTGCTTTCTCAAGTTATCACAGAAATAGGGAAATTGTACTCCTAACCAGTCATGCTTCCATTATTTTTATAAAAGTTTTACATATAGGCCTAAAAATTGATATTTTTTACAGGTTTTTAGCAATCCAAAAAATTGTGTCCACTCGTACAACTGTTTAATGGCACGAATATTAGCTAATATCTAAAAAAATTAATTATGATTTTTGATACACATATGACAAGAGAAAAGTGTCTTAATAGTGGTTACAATGTGCGATTCTATAGCTGGTTATTTTCTAAATATTTTAATTTGTGTTTCTTTTAGCAGCAAGACAAATGTTATTACATTTTCAGTCATCAGGATGGTCAGGGAAATTTGTTTTAAACATTGGCGAATTCAATGAAGTTGAAAATTTTCCTCCTGGGGGAATCCTGGAGCAGTGCTATCAAACCTTTCTGTAGAAATGATCCAAACCGATTTCAGAAATAAAACTGCCTTTTTTAACAATTTTCTGTGTTTACTCTTTTGCAGAATCTCAATCCAATCAGCATGAAAGATGGGAATTGAAGAAATTCAAAGTGGTTCCTCGCCGGAACCAACGTCGACGTCTTCATCTGGGTCCAATTACCTTTCAAATGGGGCAACCGACGTTTTTGCACTTGCTGTTCAAGAGAAGCCTTTCTTGAAGACTCAGACCATTGATGATTTCAAGAGCAAAAGAATCCGTGATAAATTGAAAACCGTCAAGAAAGGAGATGACGAGAAAAAAAGAGGACCACTGGTATGTGCCATCTTTTTTTTACAAAAATCTTAAAAATAACTTACTCCATTTTGTAGCTCAACAGAGGAGGTAGGGAATATTGGTGGTGAATAACACTTTTGTACTTCCAAATTAGCTGATTTCAGTAAAGGGTGTAATAGGGCCAGGACTATAAATGTATAGTTTATAAGGAAATGTCAGACAATATTTATGCAAGCTAATACACTTATTGCTTTTAAAAAATGAAAGAAACTTGCCAATAGTGCAATGAATTTCCCCAAGATCAAAACGCTCTCTGATTGTCTGGTGTAAACATGACGTCACTAGTCATAGACAATCAATTTTGCCATTTTGATTTTGTGTATTGGATTGATATTTTACTCTGGAGTTCCTTGTTACTGTTATATGAATATTTTATTAGATGATGCAACAGTTGTGTTTTGACAATCTGGCAAAAAATACCATTTATTTGTTTGTCGTTTTTTTTTGCATTTTCGACAACTTAATACGCATAGCAAACAAAAACGTGCTACATTTACTGGTATGAATATACATGTAGTGACATCATGGCAGCCATTTTGGATTTTACATTTTGGTGGGGAATTTAAAAATTGATTATATAAACACGGGTGATCAGATGGTCGAAATATTATCTATCTTCTAGTTAAGTATATAAATAATATTCCACCACAAAAATGCATAGTGACAAAACCCTATTGTAAAGTTCAGAATCAAACAACAATTTTCCGTTACATTTTCATAAACATTTTAAATGGCCCCATGTGAAGTTCGGAATGTCAAGCATTGCACAAATGGTAAAAATTGAGCTTTTGGGATGTTTGTTTATATTCGCAGGCTTTTCATCGGAATTGCATCCAGATTGTGCAGTTTTATTTGATTTAAGAAAGAAGTCTGGGTAGTTATCAGTTGGATTTTGGAGCCACATTTCATTGCGACGATAAAAGTCGTATTGTAAAATAGGTTTTTAACGCACAAAACTGCAGTACATGTCCTTATAAGGGCAAAACCTGCCACCAAGATCTTGTTTAATATCTTACTGTGACGCATGTTATTTAAAAATATAATTATTATAATGGTAAAGATAGGAAACGTGCCAAATCTTTCTTAAGGCGTTTTACGTGCTTGCTCTGATGTAAGATGGAAAACTTAAGTTGAAAGGATCGTGTTCTTACATGGCTAAAATATAACGATTTTACCATATTGCGTAGGTCCAACTATTTTTAGCAGCTAAATGCTGCAGTGCATGCAACTCTTGATTTGACATATTGAAATTGGCATATGGCAACGTACACTTGACACTAATCTTCCAAGTTCACAAGACAATATCGTATTATCATAGTACATTATTAAGAAAGTTGAAATCATGCATAGGCGAGGGGGAGTTTCGGGTTCTGAGAAATGAAAAAATATTTTAGGATGCAAACATCTCAGAACATTTCCATTGAACTTTGAGCCTCTAAACAAAATTAAATTTATTGTGTATTTTTCTGGTAATGTAGGCCTAACTGTAATTTATCAAATTACCATCCACCCCAGCTCTCTTCAGTACTTTCGTCCGTGCATGCTTAAATCTGCTTAAAATGCTCGCTTTCAACTAAATGATCCATGTCATGTATATACCAATACCATCTGGTGCTAAAAAACACATGTAGAATGTGCTGATGGGATGCTTACATGGCACACTAAATTGCTGCTAAGACACATCTCATTGTTAGATAATGCAAACTCTGGTGTTGAACGTATTTTGGAAATGTGCCTCCATATGGAAATAGCTTTTTTGCCTCACTGTCAAGTGTAGAAAATTAAAAATATTCAAAGAAGTTTAAATTGCAACCATCTGGCAGGATTTCCGAACCCCTCTTCAATGTGGAGCACAGCCTCACATTTCACTATTTTCCCCCCTCCTCTTCAAGTAGATACGATAAGCTCATTGAAATTTTGAAAACTTGGCTCGAGACACGAAAATAAATAAATAAAAAGAGGGTTGTAGACCTAGCCCTAAAAACGCTTTTCTCAATAAGCATTCGCTATATCATGGTTCGAGTTATAAAAGTAAGGCAAAGAAATTCATTAAAAAAAACTAATAAAAGAAACGTACAGCACTGTATAACATTTGCTTGTAAAATATTTTTTGAAAATATCAACCTTGTAGTTCTCTCCAAAGTGTTTCTTGAGACTTAATTCAATTATGGCTATTTATTCCTATACAAGTAATGCAAGTGATAGGCTATGCACAAATATTTGATTTTCCTTGAAATCTTTGTTCATTTATATTTTGTAAAAGAATGAAAGTTAAGTTTAAAACCATAAAACGTGATGAAAATGCTAAATACAAAAAATTATAGAAATAAATTAACACTTAATTTTACACCATTTCGTAAACTGAAAGGAAAAAGCATTGGGAATTCCCCCTCATTACCCAAGTTTATTACTCAACCTAAGTTTTAAGTTCCAACTATTTAGTTATAGTTATAACTGTCTTAAGAGGAGAAAAGTTTGCAGTGAATAATAGCCCTTAAATTTTGAATATGTCACACAACATATAATTATTTTATATATTTTCAATTTCCTGGAAAAGTTTCATCTGTTTTAATGTTTTATGAAAACTCATCTATACAAATTCTGTAAAATAAATCTGAAGTTACCTTCTTTGAACTATGAAATTGCATCTAGTTCACCCGTCTTTCGAAATGTAAATATAAAAAAAAATACAAGTTAATTGAATATTATCCTTTGGCTTTTTATTACTTCCTGGCAATGTGTTCCAATTGTGCATATGAATAAAACACTGATCATGGTTCGTCAATCATAGTGTACTCATTACCAACTATTAATGCTTTTGGTTCATTAAATCTTAGGTAATTATTAGCAAACGAATCTAATTTGCAAAATTTGGTACCATGTAATATGTACAGTTCATAACTTAATGTATAACGTATTAAAACTCACTTATACTGGTAGCTTAGTTGAACGTATTTTGGTTAAAACTGACCTAATACCTCCCAAGAGGCTAGAATTTTTAATTTTTCTAAGCTTATGTAGGTTACTCCTGTCAAGATAATACTTTAGGAGCTTGGCTTACCTTAACCCTTATTCATCAGCCATCTTTTCTGTTTTTCTTGGGTCCTAATGGTGGCTTTTCAAGTAAGCTGCGTGTGGCCAATGTCATAAATATCAGAATAAGCCTTCTGATAGATCTCAAATTAAATCTCTTCGAGGCATCTATCGGTATTATGCAGCGCAATCCAAGCTTAGATAGGGAAAATAAAAAGTTGAGATTTACTGTGTCGAGCTATAAATTTTGTAGTCTGGATAAAGGGAATGTTTTAATACTGAAAAATACATCTTGGCTTCCTTCACAGTCATAATAGCTTAGCTAAAACAGCTTATTTTCGTTAAGACTCAAGGTGCCGAGAAAGTTAGGCACTATATGCCGCCTACAACATCTTAAAATATTTCTTAAAAAAGAAGGGGGGAAAAAACCTGAACCGTTAAGGTCTACTTTTGAGTGCCGAAATACCATACATACCAGATTTTCCTGAATGGATTTTGTAAATGTTTCATTGTGCCGAATGTACCTCGCATATATTTGGAGGGATTTTATTTTGGGAGATGTTAAATTAAGCAGTCTTAAATCTACTGGTTTTAGAAAAGTTACATTCGGATTGGGGTTTCTGTACAGATGTATCCCCACATTACAATCTGATTTATTTGCAATTGTTTTAATCTAATAAAGAATGCACAATGTATTTATAAAAAAAACAGTTATCTTGAAAGGCAATGACCGCATTGGAAATATTTTTATAAAGAAATATAATATTTTTACTAAAGTCCTTTCCAACCCTAGACTAGAGTTCCCACACACCTGGAAATATTTGGAAAGTTGGATAAACATTGAATAGTCATGGAAAATTGATTTTGAAAAATCAGGGAAATTTAGCATAGGCCAACATGTAAATATTACACATTGCCTGAGAAGTCATGAGATATGGCAGACTCCAACCAGTCATGCATTAATAGAAATAGGGAATTTCCCTCGGTTGAACATCATTTTAAATATGTAAATATAAGCTGATAAAAAAGTACAAGTTGTATTCATTTGCTGAACATTGGAAATTTTGTCTAAAAATCGTGTTTAGAACTAGCTTTATAACAATTTATACACTTAAGAAGTCTAAGGGAAGTTGGAAACCATATATAGAAGAATTGGGACCTACAAAGCTATTAAAGAATTCATACAAACTACTTAAAAATAGAATGTGGTAGAGTAATGTATCTCTGAATGCTTCTTTTGAAATTCATTCATATGGAATTCACAGATTTTTATAAAAAAAATTCTGTCAGCAATTAATGTTTGAATAGAGATCTGATAAATAGCAACTGCTGCTATTTTTAAATCTCGTAAAACTCAATTGTTATATAAAAAAACATGTTCAAATCTGAAAACGCATATATTGCAAATTCCATGTACGATATGGTAAATTTCTGCCAATTTGTGCATGTCTTGGCTATACATGTACCGTTATGTTTGAAATTTGCTGATGTGGTATGAAGGTCTAAATGGTGAATGTGCTCCATTTCAATTGTGTCAAATGAGCTCTGGGTGATACAGTTATTTTATATTTTTGTTGTGTTTGTTCATTGCATTTCTTGGTCACTCGTAAAATACTAAAAGTTTCTTTATCGTTTTTTTTTTTTTTTAGATCGTCAAGCATCCGTCTACATCTCAGCTGAATGTTGAAGTTTCAACAAATGGTGGTTCAGTTGGCGCCACTGCCAAAGAGGTAAGTAGGACGCCCATGTCTTAAATATCACCCATCCTCTAACAGCAGAAAACTTATGAATTCTGATGAACAAATGCCTTGGTGTTTGCCAAACATTGCAAACCCAGAAATCTCTGGCATTTAATGTCAATGTACAAATCATAGTTGAGCAAGCTGTCACCGTTAAACAGTCTTTGTAATGTGGCATTTAAGAATCTGGTACCAACTAAAAGTAATATCACGTTTCAAAAAATGTGTTACAAAAGCTGATTTATCACGTTGTTTGCAAATTGTGAAGATTTGCAAGAAATCCTTGCAAACTGACATTAAAATTGCTAAAGTATTTCGTTCTAAAATATAAATAACCGAAAGGGAGCATTGCAAGATAAAAAAATGGTATTGGAATATGGGACAGTTCCTGCATTACAACTCATGCGTTTTAACCCCATTTTCCTTCTCCTTTTGGTTTTCATAGATTCCTTGTATGAAACTTGTCAGAAACAGAATACGGAATTATTCATTCACAATTTGTACAGTTGTCACATTCATTATATTTTATAGCAAAATTATTTTGTACATGTATATATTTTACCATTGAGGTTACGTTTAGAGGAAATTGATTTGAACCTTTCTTGTTGGAAGAAAGTTTGCAAATTCAATGACATGTATTATACAAAGGGATTTTCATTTTGCAGGCGTTGCCTACATGTGGAAGTACATATCGTAACCGTGGAAGTCGCACACCATCTCCTTCTGCATTCAAAAGCGAGTCGTTTTTGGATTGCAAGAAATTACAACGCTCACATTCCATCGTCAGCCCTCAACGCAGGCGGTCACCCAGTACCCCTCGATCGGTGAGTTTCCTCGTGATTAAATTAATGGCTAACATTTCCCCCTCGGCAAATCTCTTATCAAATCTTTGCGTTCACCAACAGCGACCAAGCAGTCCATCCAGTTTCAAAGGACCATCGCCGGCCGGCAGCACCGACAACCTTTATATCGAAACCGTGCGCAAGCGGGTCACTAAGGCCCAGAAAGCTCGCCTGTACCTGTTGCAACAGCCAGGCCCACATTCGTTCGTCATCGGAGGCGATTTACCCGAGAATAAATTCAAAACTATCATCGGACCTCAGAGTTGCACGTGCGGTCATGGACCGCACTGCATTCATCTACTCTTCGTGATGCTTCGGGTGTTTCAGATCAACGAAAACGATCATCTTTTATGGAGTAAACAGCTGAAGAACTTTGAGGTAAATGCTCGAGGAGACTAGCACCTTTCTGTCACTAGGAATAGAAATATAACTGCCATGTCCGAATAATTTTATCCCTTGCAGGTCGAATCCTTGTTTGCTAGATACGAAAAGCAGAGACAATCTCGAATCGGCACAGTACATGAGAAAACCAAATGCAACAAAATGGAGAAAAGCCACGAGGTGGAAACTACCTCACACGAAAATGTGGCATCGGAAAATACACCCGAAAAATCCATGGACAACCAGTAGGTTTTCGCTCGATGCTTTTGCATTTGTGCGGCAAGGAATATTTGAAAAAATTCAAATTTTCGTTCTTATTTGTAGTCAAGATGAGGGAGAACTGTGCTCCATTTGTCTCTTGGACATGGTGGACGGAGAAAGTCTCGTGTCCTGCCTCTCTGGATGCCGAAATAAATTGCACCACCATTGCATTTCTATATGTACGTTTTCCAGTCCGTGCAATATTTCTCTAAAATACAGTTGTGGCCTCCGAGATTTTTTAATGTTGGCGATTTCATCTTTTTAGGGGCCGAAGAATGCCGTCGACAGAAGGAACCGTTCTTGTGCCCGTTATGTCGCGCACCTTGGGTCTCGACCACCGAGCAGACGTAAGACATTTTATTCGTGGAGATTTGAACATTACTGTGGTTTTAAAACCAAATACGATACTAACCGCAATTGTATGTTTTTAATCTTGAAGGAAAAACGATGTGCCTTTCAATAATGATCACAATTACAATGACAGGGAGACGACACCTAGCTCAACATTCGCTTTATCCCAACATCACAGTGCATCATCGGCATTATCATGCGACAGTGCGCCCTCTTTGGTCCCCACTTCCCGGAGCGCATCGTTCTCTTCCGTCAATAAATCCATTCCGCAACTCGTGATCAGCCCCAGCAAATCGTTCACGCAATCGTCGTCCATGGATTCGCACGTGAGGCCCACGAGTCGTGCCTCGAGTCACGGGCTACCTTGCGAGCAGATGAAACTTTACTGCAGCGACCAGCTTCCGCATCCGCAAATCCCAAATTTAGGCACTCCTGGTGTTTCGTTCGTTCGTACTTCGGGTTTTCTCAAGTCGGGCTCCCACGTCCATCTTCCTCGTTGCCATTCTGTTATACCCAAGGAGCACAGTAAAAAAGCTGCCGTGTGGGGAGAGGTAGGTTGATGATTCCGACTAATTTTCTACAATATCCTTTGTACGGCAAAAACCGAACAACCGAATATCATTTAGGTGTTTGGATCTGATCTGGTTGGCTGCCTGTTTTCCCGAGACTGGAGAATGCGGGAGACCGCGCTTCGTTGGCTCAATCAGGAGTTGCTCGAGGCGATGTCGAATCAGAACGGTCTGCACAGAATTGCTTCTAACATCCGCTGCTACGTTAGGAGCGAAGATACCATCCAATGCTGTGCTCAGATTCTGGCTTTGAGGGCCGCAGATCCGGTGTACCAGGTTTATCTGGCATGTTTGGTGAGCGAGATTTCTTCGACCAAACCATCCTTGTCTTTTAGCAAATAAACATGACTAACCGATGTTTTTTTTTTTAATCCCAGCAATGTCTACGGACTCTATTGGCCTATGTGCCGATAAAGACAGAAGCACATCTGTACACTTTGCAAGATCTCATTCAGCCCGTAGTTAACACGATTCTTCTACGGTGCTGCGATGCCACAAAGTAAGTTACTTTTAAGAAACTTGGAAGAAATTTATTCAAGACTACTTAAAACGTTTTCTAAAAATCATAATTCATCAATTGTGACTTTCTTTTAAGACGGGCGAGCCAATTAAGCATCGAAGCCCTTGTTGAACTTTGCAAGGGACAGAATGGATATCTGGCAGTTGGCCATCACACCTCTTACCCAGGTAACATAGTGCAATAACCGATTAGATGTGGTTTTAGACCGGATGCACACGAGCGGTTCCGCGTCGTTTTGAAACCATCGCAAAATGAAGATGCATACAAGCGGCACAAGGCAGGAGAGAACATTAGCATAATTTTTTTAGCATTTCTTCAAAATCTCATGAAATTATATTAAATTTTATTATTAAAATATTATTTTATAATGTGTAGACCTGAAAAAATAACGAGCTAACGAAATTTCACTTTCTGATTTAATTGTTTCCCGAATCTTAAATATCGTCAAAGTTGCTACAATAGCTTATAAAATATTGAGTGTCTATTATTTGAATATGTCATAGAGAAAATATTAAAAATAATGTTTTGGCCAATTTTGCGGTTCGGCAAGAGCTGCAATTTGATGCGGTCCCATTCATTTTATGCGCGGCCGCAGCACCCCATTCCAAATAGCGTCTCTCTGAATCGCAAGATGTCACTGCACTGCATCTGGACCGCTCGTGGGCACTGGGCCTTTACTCATATTAATTGGGGAATAACACATATGCCTTCTAACTTTCTGTGAAGTATTAACAAGATTGTATCTTGTTATGATTTCTTTAGCCGATGTCGGAATCGGAGGCGTCAACTATGTTTTAAAATGCATTTTTGAGAATATGGGAGGCAAGGATTCTCATTCGTGGCAGTGGATCTTGGGTAGGCTAAACGTGTTGCAGCAGCTGATGGAAACATTTCCTCAAGAATTCCATCTTGTCCTCATCCCTATGAACGTCAAGGAGACTTTCAATTCTGTCGACTTTTCCGCCTCTCCCATTGCCTCGAGGCAAGACCGTCTCATGACCTTATTGAATTTCACCCTCAATGCCCTCCGAGTGAACCACGCTACGGTGGGCAAGCAAGCCCGCGAAGTATTTATGGTGGCTGCCCGCTTTGCAGCAACCCTGCCCGGAACGCTGCGTCAGGTGTGCAATCTGGCAACCTCCGACCCGCTAATCGAGTCTCGCTTTAGTTCGTGGATGCGAGACGGCCTGGAGAAATGCATGGTAGATGAACGGAACAGTCCTTCCACGCCACCTCTGATTAAAATCGGGTCTTCTTTGAGTAGTTCTAGATCTCAGTTTTCATTACCTCATTCCACCTGTATGCACAGTAGTTCGCAGCATAACCAACCGCTTAAAAAAATGGTGGCAATTCATCCCCACCTGCCCTCGTGCGGCGGCATTTCACCCACCAAAGGTTTGGACCGCAACTATTTCGAGGAAAAAATGCATCAGGTCGGAGGAGCATCAAAGCGACGTTTCGGTGGGCGCAATCATTCCGCAAAAGCAAGCCCAACGACACCGTGGATGCCATCTTTTTCCATTCGGCGTGAACCCCACCTCAAAAGTACAAAAACTTTCGATGCTCATGTCAGTCAGAAAAGACCAAATTTCCTTCCACTTCATGGTACCTTCAAGGACGTTTTAGAATGGGAACGATTCGCCGGGAAACCTTCAACCGCATCGAGTTCATCCCCGCGGTATAGATCGCCCACGCGATTTGACCGCAAACCTAAAGCGGCGTGGGACAACAGCATGCATGTTACCACAACCCCAAATTCCCCGACATCGACAGGTCGCGTGCTTCCGCAGATTCGAACATCAAGCCAGTCCATCTCGAAAAAAAACACATCCTACATGTTTCCTCCGAAATCTCCCCGCACTTGTACCTGCACCCGTGACGCGCCGATCCCAGTGTTTCAGCGGAAACCGCCAGAACATCGTCAAACTTTCAGGCTGTGTTCGAAGAAACTGGATGCCATTTTGGGTCCCATTTTACCGTCAATGATTGATACCGCCGAACTGTCAAACGCAAAGAAAGACTCGCCTTCGACAGTGCCACTGGCGCCACCTTCAACTCCCGACAAAACAGATTTTTCGGTTAACAATGCAGGTAAGGTTTCCCTTTCTTGACACCCCATCGGTCAGCAAATACAGAAATGTAATATTCGTGTGCAAATTCCCCGTAGTATCGAAATCAAAGCGCGACGTGGAGCTGGAGGAAGCCGTGGCTTTGGTGAAAGCGATGGAGTACTCGTCTCACCAAAGCGAGCTCATTACGATACCTGGGCTAATGCAATACAACGAGGATCAAGAACTCATCATCCAGATAGAACCAGATGTAAGTAGATTGATAAAAAAAATTTTCACATAGAAATCTCGTTATTCTCCAACAAATTCTCGTTAATCAAGAAAAAAATTACTTTCGATTAGGATTTGGACGATGACCTTCATAAAATACAATCTTCCTCGTATGTCGAAATGGTCCATTGGCAAAAGGGATCACTTCTGGGCACCGGAGCTTTCAGTACCTGTTATCAAGCTCGTGATTTGCAGACTGGCACTCTTATGGCTTTAAAACAAGTAAGTTTCGCTAAACGTCACTTCAAAAACATTTAAACTGTATTGACACTATTGTTAAAAATGTCTTAAGAGGGTTGCATACCAGAATAAGCCTTTTTTTTTCTAAATTATTCTTTAATTTAATTTTGGAAACTGTTACAACTGATTCACACCAACGTTGATGTAGAACTGATGTGGATCAAGAAAACTTTTGCGTGTTAATTCACACCTCAGAAGTTCAGAACTCAGTTAAACTGGTCGCATGGCCTAGTATACTGTGCCCTGTATACTATAGGTCATGTGACCAGTTTATCTGAGTTTTGCGGTGTGAATTAACACGAAAAAGTTTTCTTGATCTACATCAACGTTGGTGGGAAGATGGTCTTAGGAACAAATGAAATGTACGAGGACCTAGCATAAATATTCTATTATTTGTTTAATTTTTTTGTTTATGTATATTAAATTTCATGGAAATATGTCTGCAAAGTTTACCAGACCCTCTACAATTATAAGCTTTACATGCATATTTCCTTGAAATGGAATATACATACACATTTACAAAAAATTTAAGCAAATAATAGAATATTTATGCTAGGTCCTCGTTCATTCCATTTGTTCCTATCAGTTTCCAAGATTAAATAAAAAATAATTTAGAAAAAAAGGCTTATTCTGGTATGCAGCTCTCTTAAGCCCTAAAAATGTTGCTCATATTTAATCAACTCTTTTAGGTGTCAATCTGTCGCAATTCGACCAAAGAGCAGATCAAAGTCATCGAGGATATCAAAGAGGAAATCGCGCTCATGGCCCAGCTAGATCACCCGAACATCGTGAGAATTTTAGGAGCGACTCAACAGAGCAACCATTTCAACATGTTTGTGGAGTGGATGCCAGGTAACATTTGTGCAAATGCAATTAAACGAGTATTATGCCATGGTCACAATGCTAAAAGGTTATCGTGTTTTAGGCGGCTCCATAGCGAACCTCTTGGATAGGTTTGGACCTTTCTCCGAACCCGTAATCATCAACTACACCAAACAAGTACTTGCAGGCTTGGCGTACTTGCACGATCATTACATTCTGCATCGAGACTTAAAAGGTGCTTAAATTAAGACCAGCGCTTGCTTTTAACTCTAATGGTTGTAAGTCAAGCTAATCGTCCATTGTTTATTCGATCAATTAGGTGCTAATTTATTGATCGACAGTACGGGCCATCATTTGCGGATAGGCGACTTTGGAGCAGCGGCCCGATTGGCTGCTCAGGAAACCATGACCGGAGAGTTCCAAGGCCAGCTTCTGGGGACGATAGCGTTCATGGCACCCGAAGTAATTAGACCGTTTTTATTCTACATTGGCATGGTGTTAATTGTGTGGCCTTTAAAACATCTCTCACATTCCACTCCTGTATTTTCAGGTTCTGCGGGGCGAAAACTATGGAAGATCGTGCGATATATGGTCAGTAGGCTGTGCCATCATTGAGATGGCGACGACTAAACCTCCTTGGAATTCAAATCACTTTTCCAATCATCTTGCGCTAATATACAAGGTGAGGATTTGCAAATCATCTTCATTTTAAGATTACAGTAAAACTTCGATTGACCGTCACTCTTTTAGTCGTCAGTTTCTGTTAACCGTCAGTCGGCTTAGTGACTGAAACTGGCTACAGACTATCATCACGTCACGCGAGACACTTATGTCACAAGCTCACATTTTTAATAGTGATATCGTATAATAAGCAACTACTGTCACCCACGTGACTGCACAATGGAATTTTACAATAATTTTTTTTTTAAAAAATGGCACAATCATACTTTACCAAATTTGTGATATGAGGAGCATTATTGATAACAGTTTGAGCGCCGTTCATGCTAAACTATTCTAAATAACACATTAAACATTTTTTTCGCGTGGCATAAGCGTGTGTGATATCACATGAGCTCATGTGATGTGATTATAGTCTGTAGCCGGCTTATGTGACCGAGTCCTGCCTAGCTATCCCACACCTGCTCAACACCGTATTTGTGGTGAAACGTTATAGGTTTTATAAAAGTACAGTGTAGTGGATTAATTGCTTCTGCATATGCGTAAGATTTGAAATATATGTATCTGTCATGATCTCGGTCCCGTCCATGGCGGTTAATCTAACTTTTATTCTACTTTGTCATTAAAGCCTATTAGTATGTCGACTCGTATCAGTACTCACAAAAAATAATAAAGAGTGTAGAATCGAGAACGAGCGGCGAGTCAAATCTCATTGGGAATTTTTAAGGTTTAAATTATTCAGAAAAGCATCCTGGTCGAGTAAATCCTTGCCTGATCTCCAACAAGGTTTCTAACAAATCCATAACGAATTATTTTTCGTTTCACACAGATTGCGCAATCTTTGGAATCCCCTCCTATACCAGAGCATTTATCACCACCAACGAGGGATCTGGCCCTACGCTGCCTAGAGTTGAATTCTGAAGACAGGCCGCCAGCCAAGGATCTTCTAAAGCACCCCGTATTTCACGTGCAATTCTGTTGAATATTCCAGCAGGTAATGGCAACGCTTGAATCAAATCCCCTCCAAATAAGTAAATTATTATCATGGGTTGTGTGGCTCAAGTCACTCAGGTGTGCTCCATTTATCTGGACAACAAAATTTCTGTTAGCATAACGCTGACGTTACCCAAGGCTGTAATGGAGAAAATGCGTTCACAATGTGATATGCATCCATATATTTTTTTTAAAACGGAGTACACAGCTTTTGTACTTTCTAGTGCAATTCAGGGCGATTCGGGTGCGTTAAGGGCCGATGGCATCAAGCTCTTAAATCGAATCGAGAAACTGGCGCTTTTATCTCGTTGCAAACTTATTGCATATTTTGCGAGAAAGCAATGCACGGCGCCCTAAACCTATGGCAATTTTTCACTGAGATCTTACGCATCAAATAGTGGATATAAGCAACCTACCGATAATAATATTGGTCCAACTGTAGCATGAAAGAAGTACAGCGAAACCTGTGGATAGCATGCGCCATTGGAACCGAACCATAAGGTGCGCTACTTGGAGGGAGAGTGCTATTTGCAGGTTCAGCTGTTTCTTTAAAATTGACCAATCGCTACTTCCAGGTAGTGCGCTATATAGAGGGACGCTATTTACAGGTTTTGTTGTACTGTGGCGTTTTGGAAATGCATTTTGCTGCACTTCTCTGCCTGGAAAATCAATTTTTTTGGGGTTTTTTTGCTATGCAATTAGATTTTGGCAGCTTTCTCTAACAACCTGGTTAATTATTTTTTTAACTACTTGAAACTGTCCGCCAATTTGACGATTAGCGCAATCGTCAAATGCCTAACTGCTTTCACCCGAACAAATTTACGAGGTGACGTTATCTGACAATTTTAAAGAGAGGATAGATGGTTACAGTATGGATCTGATTATAGAGGTACTTCATTGATAATGAGCAAATGAACAGTTAAATTGTGTGTGCTATGATAGCGAAGCAGATATTTGGATAGTCAAGACATAGTGCCATATTTTTTAAATAATCTGATCTGATGAAACTATAAGTAAAGAACACTAGTTAATATTCATTCTAGATGTACTTAATTCGTTCGTTGATCTCAAGCAGGGACCAATTACTCGTAAGCATGCTGGATACTACAAGATCTAATATATATTCTTGTAACGCACTACCTAAAGTAATGTCTTCTACTAACATGTGTTCGGCTAAATGATAAATTCGAATAACGATTTTGTCATTTCTTTTTGATTTTTTTTCATTAAATCTAAATTTATAGCTCATTGCTAGATTTGCATGAAATGTTTCTCTATATTATTGACCATGCTGAACCATGTGCCTCGTCAACTTTAAAACGCATAAAGCTAAAAAAAATATACTTAGTTCATAATTTTGTTGTATGGCATAACTGCCAAATTTACTCTTGCAATTCTCTTCCGTACTAATCAATTTACGTTTTGTCAAGGAAGAGTTTTGTATGAATCAAAATAAGTACGTTTCTTTAATGGCCTGTTTAACCAACGAAGGTTAAACTTGACCTCTGGTCAAACTGCAGTTGACCACAGTTTGACCTCCGATTCGGTTTTACCAACAGAGGTCAGTTGGTAAAACCCAAACAACTGACCGGGAGGTCAAACTGTGGTCAAAGTTTGACTACAGGTTACTTGACCACAGATTTTACCAGCGTTAGTAAAACCGGCCATAAATGAACTAACAACTAATTTAGCTGCTTACTCTGAATTTAAAAGAGTTTTTTTAGGGGAAAATGGGCAAGAAGTGAAATTGTATCACTTTTGAAAACGTAGCAGTGAGAAAACTTAAATTATACACGTTTTTAATTATTTATTATTTATTTTTACGAGCAAATTTATTGGATTGGACACTTTGATAAAAATATGAAAATCAATTTTCATTTCTGCAACTAAGAAAATGTTGAAAAAAGTAGAAATCTGAATGTTGTCAGACAATATCTACCTCTGTTTATTAATCTATTTTTCTCTCAATATCCACACTTTAGTAGTTTTGCTTTTAAATGGTTCTTTTTAGACTGCAACAAAATATTGGAAATTATTCAGCAGTTAGATTTGCCAATAATTAAAGAAACGTACAAAAAAAAACGAAATTTGTGTAATATCTAGCTTACTATTATGTATCACGTGATAATATCGTTAGTGTTGTATGTGGGGAGAAGATATTAACCATGAAAAACTATGGGTAAGGTAAAAATTTAATCTTGTTCGGTAATATTCGAAAAATGATTTTCAAACCCTGTTTTCGACAAATTCTATTTAGGCAATTTGATTTAAATTTTCCTTACCCATAATGTACTCAAGTTAGACTTTCTGCCTCATAAATTGAACAAGCGTACATAATATTAATGTTTATAGTCTTATTCTCCACACCCAATGTTGTATACCACTGTTAATCGATGGTTAATCACGTTTCTAACAAGGGGAGTAACATTTTGGTACGAAATCGTGCTCGTAACACTCGTACAATATAATAGGCCGGATTTTGCATAATTTCGCTAACTTTTAATCATAGTTTTATTCACAAAGAGTACAGTTTGTTTATGTAATGATATTATGATTTCGTTGCATAAGGATAGGCATACATTCGCCCAAAATTTAAGTTTAGGCAAATTGCAGTTACGAGACTTTTGGTAATCTCATAATAACAGAAAGCCTGGGTAACTGGGCATTACACCAAATGTGTACCAGCTCAGGATTTTTTTCTAAAAGAAAATGTCTATCATTTAAATTATTCCAGAAATACATGATTTCATAATGGATAAAAGTATGCCTATGCTCTCGTTTTTATATTTTTCTCTTATTAGGTTTGATGACTCGAGCCGCGTTTTTTGAATATTTTTACTACATGCAGTTTAATTTCTTTCCTTTTCATTTTTCTTATTATTTTTTTTTGTTTTGCAAAATCGTTTTTGCTCTTCATGATTCTTACAAACAATTGCCGTTGAAGCTTATTTTGGTGCCATATTATAAAATTTCCACGCGATATTGACAATTAATCGAATGCAGGTCGTACCATCACATCACTTCAATTTTCAATGCCAAAGTTTAGCATAGGATGTTTTCATCCAGAGTGACCGTTTTTAATCGACAGTCAAATTTTGATTTCATCTCATTTCATCTCTTGTCATATTTTGAATTAACAGTTCGAGAACTCTGCAATTGCGCATTACATTTCATTGCCATTTACTTCGGCAGATTGCTATCCCAAAGCAAAATTCAGTTTTTTTTTTCAGTTGAAACAAATGTTTTATCGTTTTATATGCAAATATATCTAATGTATACTCTATGTAATCTGTATTTTCGTAGACGAAAAAACGTATTTTTTACCAAAATGAAAAAAAAAAGAACATGCAGTGAGAATATTGCATGTGATAGTTATAGTACATCAAACGTGTACGATTTAATTACAATACGAAATAAATAAGCTGGTATTTTATGGCAATGCGACTTGTTCATTTTAAATTATACCATAGTTTTGTTTTAGTGACGATATTCTTGCATTAATAAAATGCAATATTTGATTTATGCATAAAGTGACGTACACACATTTACATGTCAATTCTTTGACGACACCCCATTTTGCATAATTTGTTAAATTACCAGAAAACTACATTTATAAAAAGTTCAGAGGCTACATTATAGTTTTTAAAATTGAGATAAATACAAAAGTACAAAATAACCTACCTTTTTATCCAAAATGAAAATAGTGCACACTGTTTTAGCCACATTTTGCTCACCATTCCTAAATCTTAGGACTGTTAAAGCCACATCCAAGTCATGGACATGTGTGATCATAACACCACACTGAGTCATGTCATGTTTCTTATACATGTACTTTGAATGACTCAGAAGTGGGGGGAAAAGCTAAATCTGTCAAAATACTAAATGAGGATGAACTTAAGGGCAAGCAAATGCCTATCCTGTGAGATAAGTGAAATAAAATGTGACAAACTTAATGACTCATTCCATAGGTTCAAAGCTTCTACAAGTATCTTGGGTGTCAGCAAGTCACAACTTCCTACATAAAATCATCTGATGAAAAGATTGAGCACATTCCATTAACTTGCAAATGAATCTTTTTTTATGCATTTTTTAACAGCTAGGCTCGTGGGAAAGGAACAGCTAGATGAACCAAATTATGATGTAATATGTTTTACTAACAAGGTTTAAGGTCAATATTACAGACCCGTTTTAAAATTCCACAAATTTCAAGATCACATTGCCATCTTTGGCATTGGTTAGACAATTTATAAGTTAATAATAATTTGCTTTTTTCTATAAATTATTTTTTTCCTGCATAGTTGCAAATTTGCAAGCATAATTAATATCCTACTGCTTGGTGCACATGTGTTTGTATAAAGATAACAAAACTTACTAGTATTTAAAAAAAAAAAAAAATCCCCACTGACACAGAATATACATTACATGTTTATATTATTATTAATTATGCGTCTACATTCATGTTCCTGTTCGCCAATATGAATTATGACCAAACATCCATGAGCAGACACGTGTACTGTGAAAACCTTACTTTTCAGACAATTGTTTTCACATTCAAGTGTGTAAATTCCTTTTGCATCAAATAAAATCAATTGTTTGATTATCTATTGTTCATTTTAAACAATGTTACAGTGTTCGTATATACATGTATGGCTACAGTTATTTTACGCCCAAATATCTTCTACATTTATATACGACAGGTGTGACGAAAGATAAGCCACTATAATATTAACTCTGTTGCTGTGCACATACATCTATATTATAGTGTACTGAAATTACAATTTATTTTTCGCAATCATGTTAAAAATTGTTCTTCTAATGTTAACACTCGCTTGTGTCAGCGAGGCTTTTATCATTAAACTTCCGCTTTTCTCAGGGATTTCATCTTTATTTCATCCTGGTAAGTAAGTACGTTAATCTAAAATTATATCAGTTATCTTTTTGACTTCACTCTTCAAATATTTAGTATTATTTTTATAATTTAGCTATTTTCTAAAATTTCCTCAATGTTTCAACATTTTGAGAAAATGTTGCCCAAGTTCTAGTTTCTGTTCAATAACTTTCTATATTTATTTCCTGCTTGCTCGTAAAAATTTTAAGTTTGCCTTTAAACTTTTTCTTACATTATTCATAATTTTTCTAAACTTTTCAAACGGTATGCACCTGTTAACGGA